>PVIJ01003088.1:0-114207 GCA_004024925.1 Scalopus aquaticus | reverse complement strand
AACTCGTGTCCCCGCTGCCAACAGCTCCACAGCGCAGCGCTTAACCGCTGCGCCACCAGGGAGGCCCAGCAGTGTGTTTCTGATCTGCCTGTTCTGCTCCCCTCTCTGGCTCTGGTGAACCCTCTTGCCGCCCCACACCTCTGGCCTGTACCCCAGCTTGTATGTATAAATAAAAAATAAATCTTAAAAAATAAAACCATTCATCGAATAGCATTCATTTTAAATACATACAACGTTCTCATTGCTATTTAAAAATAAGATGTAGAAAGATGATTTGGTGGGAGTAATTGTTTGGGAAAATCAATTTAACATCGCTTTGCTTTCCGTTTGCGTTGCCAAGAGAGCTCGCGCTGTAGCTTCTGATTCGAGCATAAGTGTCTGCAGAAACCTTTGGCTCCACTGCCACAAGTTCCATCTGCTTTCCCTCTCCAAATTAGCGCTGTCGCTTAATGCACTTAGAGATTTTCTGACATTAGTTTGATTTCCCCCCACTCGTGTTATCTAAAATCACAACTGGTATCTTTCAGATTTGGACTCAACTTAGAAAATGATTTCGAGCTTTTTCAAAGCCTTTTTTGTCGTAACCAGGGTATCAGTAAGTAAAATCTAAGGCCTCATGATGCAAAATGCGAACCCGGCACGTTTCAACGGCGGAGGCTGGAGGCCCGAACCCGAGCGCGGCGGGAAGAGCGCGTGCAAGGAACTGAAGACCCTCAACCGGCCGTCACCGCTCCGGGGAGATCTGGTGGAAGGCAGATGTGACACAGGTGGGGAAAGGCAGGTCGACAACTCTGCTGAGCCTATCAGCTATGGAAGAAAAGCGAATCTATGGCTGCGGGCGTGGGCGGGGCCGTGGGCGGGGCCAGACCTGGGCGTGGGCGGGGCCGGGGCAGGGCGCGTCCCAGGGCTTCCTACAGGTCCGTGTGCTCTGTGACGCTTTGTGCTACCAACGTGTGGGTTCACGTCCTTTTAGAGCGCAAAAAATCCAAATGATAGCAAAAGCTGTTAAATAACCAAGCATGGGCCTCCCTGGTGGCAAAACGGGTTAAGCCCAGCTCTATGAAGCTGTCCAGAGCAACTGCAACACGAGTTCGATCCCTGGCCCGGGAGCTTCCCACAGGGCGCAGCAGACCCCTCCTGTCTCCCGGCTGCTCACCTCAGCAGTGAATTTCAGTGGATCTGCCTGTTCTGCTCCCTACTCTGTCTCTGGGGAGTCCTCTCACCACCCCACACCTCTGGCCTGCACCCCAGCTTGTAGGCATAAATAAATAAATATTTTAAAAATAAATAAATAACCAAACATACCTAATAAAATAGCAAATCACATAAAGAAGAGTCATCAGAAATGTTGACAATTTCCCTTTTTTTTTTAAGATTTATTTATTTATGCATACAAGCTGGGGTACAGGCCAGAGGCGTGGGGCGGCAAGAGGGTTCACCAGAGACAGAGCGGGGAGCAGAACAGGCAGATCAGAAACACACCGCTGAGGGGAGCAGCGGGTGAGGCAGGAGAGGTCTGCCGCACCATGTGGGAATCTCCCCTGCTGCCAACAGATCCACAGTGCAGCGCTTAACTGCTGCGCCACCAGGGAGGCCCCAATTTTCCTGTTCTTATTTGAAACAATTTCATATCTATACTCACGGCAAAATAAAAAGGGGAAGACTTTAGAACAGCCACATAAGAGAACACCACGACAGTGGAGGGGAACATCGGGATAACCTTCGGGTAAGCGGGAAGAGCGAGAGGTTACACTTTCAGCAGCACGGAGGCCAGAGGCAAATGCATACATTGTGTGTGAACTTTTGCTGTTTGGGGGAGAACTTTTTCAAAACAATAAGAACATACTGTCACCTCTGCAGCAGGCCATGCCTCAACGAACTTTCCTTCGATTAACTCGTGCCATCCTCACACCCCACAGAGAGTACCTGGACTCCCCTTTTACAGAAGAGACCCGGGAGCAGAGAGAGGGGAGCAGAGCTGGGTTCAAGCCTAGTGGGACCGATCCAGTCTATACACCCAACCAGGTCCTGAAAATCAAAAAGCCGGAAAAGCCGCGCAGGGAAGGCAGGTGCGTGTGTAGGGCGGGGAGCAGGGTTCCCAGGTGGGCGGGGTGGCGGCTTCTTCCCTGAGCACCCCGCCGCCCTCGGCAGCCCCCCCCCCATCTCTGCAGCCCGCTTTTCCTTTGGATCTCATTTCCTGCTACTCCTGCGTAACTGCCCTTAGTCGGGGGGCTTAACCCGCCTTGGGAGGCGATTACGGAAAGAGAAGTGGCAGAGGAGTTGGGGTGTTCTGGGGTGTGGTCACCAGGCAGAAGTAGGGGGCAGGGGGGTCATAGCAAGAGGCGCTGCGGCTGGAGGTGGGGGAACACTAGCAGAGCTGGAGTCTGTCTCCCTCCAGAGGACCCGGGGATCTGCATCCCCTCAGGACTGGACCTTTGGGGTGCACACAGCACTCTTCTTCACATCTGCTGGTCTCATGCCTCAGAGGTCTCCAGTCTCATTTCCGGAGGGGCTGATTCTCCCAGTGAGTGGGCTGGAACCCCAAGCGCTACCATTCCCTCTTCGGGCCAGTGCTGGGGTGCTTGCTGCCCCCACCCAACGGTGACTGACGTGGAGGGCAGAGGACTGCCCCTCAGTCTCAAGACTGGACTTGCCGACATCAGGAGAAAGCTTTTTAAGCTGAACATTTAATCAAAGTATGGATTGAAAGTCACACACGAGCAAAGGCAACGCCGCAGGCGTGCAGCTCAGCAGGTGGCCGCGGAGGGCACCCTGTGACCTCGGGCCATCAGAGGGAGGCCCCCCGTAGGCCCGACCCCACTGTTCACTCCCCGAGGACCGCAAGGTCTGAGCGCCCAGCGTCCCAGTTCCCTCGCCTTGGAGAGAAAGCGCCCCTCGTTCTGCGCAGCCTGGGTTTGGCGCACTGAGGGGGTCTTCCGGAAAGGGGGGCTCTGCGAGGTGATACCGGTTTGGCTCTCAGAACCTCAGTTGTGCCTGCTGTCTGGAAGCTTCGACGAGGTGCCTTCTCCGGACACGGCCCGCTCCCCGCGCCACATGGGGCCGCCTGGTGCCCACGGACCCTCCGGAGCGGCCCTGGGTGGACTCTGCTTGCCGTCCGGGCGGCCTGCAGAGGCTCTGCAGCCCGAGGGGGCTCCTGTTTGGGGGATTCTTCCGTTTTCTGGACTGACAGGTGGATCCGGCCCAGAGCCTGGGCGAAGCTGCTGTGCGTCTCTCGGGGTTTCCCGGCTCACGGCGGTGCCTTTTCGGGCAAACTGCGGAGGGCCCAGGTCCATGTTCAGACCGGCGAGGACGGGCCAGGCCGCCCCCGGCGCCTGCTGTTCTAGCCCCCTCGAGCTGGCTTCCTGACTCAGCGGCCGGCCGCGCTCACCCAGCCCTCGGGAGGGCTTGCCGGCGGCCACTGCCCCAGGCACGGCCTGCTCGGACGCCAGGCCCCTGCCCACAGCGCTTCAGCCTGCGCGGCCGGACGGGGTCTTCACGGGGCGCTCGTGCTTCTTGGGGTGCCACCGATTTCTGCTCGGGAGGGAGGGCTCCCGGGGCAGAGGGCAGGCTGGGGTCTGGTGGGGGTCTGCTCCCCAGGCTCCTGGGCCACGCCCCCGCCGGCGTTGGGGTGCGTTTAGTGCTTATTTGAACCAGGATCTTTAGAGGGGCCGAGGGCTGCAGTTGAAGAGAAACGGCTGCCGGCCGTGGGCCTGTGGTCGGTGTGTGTCCATCAGCCGCTGGCCCTCAGGGAGCACACGGCTGCGGCAGGTGTGGGGGCGGGAAGGCCAAGCCCGGCCGCTGGCCCTGCGCCATGTGGGCGCGAGGGGCCGGCTCTGCTTGGCCGCGGCCCCGGCGTCAGGTCAATAAATGTCTGCACTGGAGGCCTGGGCGGCCCCTGAGCCGGGGACAGCTGGGTCCACCAGGGGTGCAGGAGTGCGCCGGGCACCTGGCAGGCCCTGGTCCCTGCTCTCGAACCGAACCTACGCTCAGGAGGCCTCTCCTGGGCTCCAGAACTCTGCACCCGCCTGCTGGGGGAGAGCCGCGGGGTACCCCATGCCTGTCCGCCCACCCCCAGCCCCCTTGGTGAGGAGACCCCCGACCCCTGACCTGCCGCCTCCGTCTGTCCGGCCGGAGGATCTCGGGACACGGGAGCGGCACCTCTGGCTGAGCTCTGCGGGCCCGGGCAGCCGGCGCCTGGCCCTGTTCTGGTACCAACGTACAAAGTAGCATCACACAATGTTTTCTAAGTCCAGGGCGCCTCGCTGAGAACCACGGAAGAGTCCACACGCTGGCCCTGTGCCCCGCCGGCTCCCCCTTCCCCGGCTCAGCACCCGCCGGCCTCGTGGCCGGAGAGGGGCTTTGCTTCGTCCAGTTGACCCGCGGCTGCGTCCTCTGAAGGGAGCCCGAGCACGTCCCAGAGAAGCTGAGTCAGCCCTGGAGGGACAGCCTGTGCCGGCCGGGTCCAGCGGTCACCGCGCAAAGTGAGCCGCCAGCGCGGGGCCTCGGAGCCGGCAGGGACACGGCCCCGGCCAGCCTGAGTCACGCGCCCGACGAGGGTCTGTGTGCACCCGAGAAGCTCGGAGCTGCAGAGCCGTGAGCAGCGGCCAACACGGGGACACGGCCCGCGTGCCCGCTGAGGGACGGAGGCGGGGCCCAGCTGCCACACAGCGCAGACCCTCCGGGAGCGGCCGCACGCAGGACTCGGGGTGAAATGAGTCAGAAGGAGAAAGACAAACACAGCCTGAGCTTAGTCGCCTGCGGGATATAAACAAAGCCAGGCCGCGAAACAAACACAGACCCTTCGACTGACGGCAGAGCGGGTACGAGTGGGGGTGCGGGGCGGGTGGGGTGTCTGCTGTGAAGGGGGGGCCGCACCCTGAGACAGGATCGTAAGTAGTGGTTCCCCGGCTAAGAGGAAAGAAAGGGCTGGGAGATCTTGGCACGTTCTGTCCGCCCCTCACCGCAGCGGCTGGAACAAGCACCAGCCTGGCCCAGCAGTGCAAGGCCGTGCCCCTGGCACGGCGCCCGCCTGGAGCCCCAGGCTGCCAGAGTCCGGAGGGAGAGTGCCCAGCCGGCCCCGCCCCTCTGTCTGCCGCTGCCTCTCCTGGCTCTGCTCAGCCCCGAGCCACCCTCCCGGCCCCTCTAGAGAGGGAGCAGCGCTCAGGTCCCGCTGCTGCCCTGCCCCTGCCCCTTCCCGCTGCAGTGGCCGGGGAAGACCTTCCACTAGGGAACAAGCGCAGGCAGCGAGCGCTCCCGAGGCCGGGCGCTGGGGGCAGCCTCCCAGCCCCCGGGGCTCAAGGCCCTCAGGGTGCAGACCGGGCCACACTCATCCGAAGGCTCGGCAGGGTGCGGGCTCGCTGGCATGGCTGTTGGCGGGAGGCTCAGCTCAGCTCTCTCCGGGTGCACCACGATGCGCGGGCAGGGCAGAGGCGCATCCCTCGTGACCTCACGCTGGGCGTAGACGCCGTCATGCCCACAGCATCTCGCCGAGTTCACCAGCTGGCCCGACTCGCTGCGACGGGGCCGGGGGGGGGGGCTGGAGGCTGGGGGCCGTGACCGAGCGCGGCCGGGTGGTGACCTTGGGCAGGAGGGCGAGGGGAGGCTGGCCCTGACGTCCCTCCCGGCCTCGCTGTGCCATCTGCGGGCGAGACTGGCTCCGGGCAGGAGAGAGTTAACGTGATGGCAGAAGCGTTTCTCAGGGAGAGTCACTCATCTGCCAGCCTCTGGCCCAGTTCCTGGGAGCGGGAGGCGGGCTGGGGGAGGGGCCGCAGCAGCTGTCGGGGTCCCCACCACCTCTCTGGCACTTCCTCGGTCAGGGAGGAGGCAGGGCGCAGAACAGGTGGCTCGGACGCCGGCTGGGACCTGCCCCAGACAAAGCCCGGGGGTCTGGGCCCGAGCGGCGCTGGCAGGCTGCCTCAGGCGCCGGCCCTGCTTTTGCTCCTTTCAGGAGTTTCACCTGATTAATGATTCTGCTGGAGATGGAATAAGCTGCTGGGCTCCTCATTTAGCAGTGCCAGCTCCCCCTCCTCCTGCACTGATTTTGGCCAGTCCTGGCTCCCCACTCCCACCCTGGGACAAACCACTGGCCTGGGTGGGTTGGTTGTCCCTGGAAGCCAGCCCCAAGGCTACTCTGGGGAAGCAGGTCCCCGCGCAAGCCAGGCGGGCCCAAGGCAGTCTCCCCAGCACCCCGAGTTTCCGCTGGCCACCTCAGGACATTCCCTTCTGAAGCAGGGACACTCCCGCCCGCCGTGGCTGGCTGTCCCCTGGCCCCGGCCCCCAGGAGGAAGGCAAGCAGCCCCAAGCCGGAAGCTGGGCAGGGGCTGCTCTTGTCCGGCGCACAAAGCCCTCATCTGCAGCCTCCCCCGGCTCTCCCCGCTCGGCCTCCGCAGAGGCGCCGCCGGCAACGGAGTCGGGGTGTCGTTCCTGCTCTCGCCCCTGCGCCTTGGGGAGCTGCTCCACGTGGGGAGCCCCGGGCCGGGCGCCTCGGTGGGGGCTGGTTTCCACCGCGCTCGCTTCCCGGCCTGCCCCACCCCCCGCCCACCCTGCTCTTCATTCCGCTGGGATCCCAGGTTCTCCCTCCAGAGAGCGCGGGCGGCGGCGGCGGCCCGGCGACTCGGGGTGCCAAGTGCCCGCAGCCAGGGGCAGCACAAAGCCCCTTTATGCCGCCGTGGCTCCCTTCCCGGCCCACCGCTTCCCTCCGACCTCGGGTGTCGCTCTCCCAGCTGCCTGCGCTATCACAGCGCTCGGCGGGGAGGCTCCCGGCCGGCCTGGCAGCGGGGCCGGCGGGAGGGTCGCTCCCTGCCCTGGCCGACTCCCCGGAGGTCGTGGGGCGCATGCCCCCCATGCGAGCCGGCGCCCTCGTTGGGCCGTTCCATGAGGGCAGGGCAGGGCCTCGCGGCCTAGGGCGGGTCTAAACAGAGGGGACGCGGCGGGTGGGTGCGAGAGCAAAGTGGCCAGGGCAGCTGGACCAAGGCCACAGCGACGTGGAGCAGACGGGGCGCTGCCGAGACCTCGCGCGGGGGCTGCTGTCCGTGGGAACAGCGGAGGCGGCCGGGACGCACCTGCAGCGCGCCCTGACTCCCTCCGCCGCCCGCGCTCACGGGTCACCGGTCGGCCGCGGCAGCGCCCCAGACGCGGCTTGGTCTTTCTAAAAACGCTTCCAGTACACCCTGTCGGCGCCTGGACAACTCGAGGTCCACTTTTGAGCTCCGAGATTTCAGGGGCACAAAAGCTGCCCAGGGGTCCCCTGGTGCGTAGACCACGGACGGGTGGGCGCGAGGGACTCGCCGCCCGGGCCGGGAGGATGCCGGACGCCTGGCGGGGCCTGCGGGCGGACAGCGGCGCCCAGCGCGGGGCGGGTCAGCTCGCGCGCTGGCCCGGCTAGCTGGGGTCAGCTGCACCTGGCCAAACAGAAGCATGCCGGGGACGGACCGGAGCCGGGCTGGGCCGGGCCACCGCCAACCCACGGCCGAGAGCTCCTGCCCACGCAGCCCTGCAGACACCAGTCTCCACCAGTCCTGCCCAGACGCTGCTCCCGGCCCCGGCCCCGGCCCCGGCCCCGGCCCGCCGCCTGCCCAGCCGCTCTCGCACCGCCTGGAGCTTCTGCAGACCCCGCCGCTGAAGGGTGGCGCGGACACCCCGGCGGCCGCTTCTGGCCCGCGTCCCGGCCCGCCTTTCACCCTGGCCTCCGGCTGCAGCGGCGGCTGTAGCGCTGGCCGAGGGTCTGGGAGGAGCTCTGCCGCGCAGGGCCCGGGGGTCTTGCGGCGAAACCGAGCCCAGTCTGGTGCTGGGCTGCGGCACCAAATCGCTCTAGACGCCGAGCTGTGCTGTGTTGACTTCGGCAGCGCGAACCGGACCCCTTGCCAACAAAGTCTCTGCAATTGAAAGCGCATGAAACTTTCCTAGTTCCTGCTAGGGCCTCATACGAACGCCCTTTCCTTTCTGAAGCAGCAAATTCACTTAAAGATAATTAAGAAAAGATTGATGGGATTTTGGAATTGTAATGAAAAATATGATCTCATTAGTAAGTCATGAGCCAGGCCAGGCGCTCTGTCAGCTGTAGACGCTGCTGCATAATGAGGAGAAGCTGATGCGCGGGGAGCTAATAATGACACGAATTAAAAAATTAAAATGGTTTCCCTTTATACTTTTTGGCTGTGCTAAAATACCTCCCCTTACAGAAACTGAGAAAGAGATCTCTTTCACAAGAACCTTCTCGAATGTGAGCTGGTGAAAAACAAAATGGCGGCAAAGAAATGACAAGGACTAGATAAAAGGTATCTTCCCAGGGGTCCATTTAAAAGTCCCACCAGGCTGGGCCTCCCTGGTGGTGCAGCGGTTGAGCGCTGCGCTGTGGAGCTGTCAGCAGCGCGTGATGCGAGTTCGACGCCCGGCCGGGGAGAATCCCACATGGCGCAGCAGACCTCTCCTGCCTCCCAGCTGCTCCCCTCAGCAGTGTGTTTCTGATCTGCCTGTTCTGCTCCCCACTCTCTCTCTGGTGAACCCTCTCGCTGCCCCACGCCTCTGGCCTGTACCCCAGCTTGTATGTATAAATAAATAAATCTTTAAAAAAAAAAAGTCCCACCAGGGGGGTGGGGGTAGGGGGAGGATAAGGGCACAAAATGCAGTAGAAAAGAACCATGGAGATGGATCACGGGTGAATTGGTGGTGGGTTACCCAGGGGAATACAAAATGTAAAAGATACCAATAACAATAAAAATATATATTAGAAAAAAAATACATAAAAGAAAGAAATAAAAGTCCCACCAAAGCTAGACTCCCATGATAGGTTCTTCTCTCTCTTTAACAGATGTGTTTATTTTTATTTTTTTAAAGATTTATTTATTTATGCATATAAGCTGGGGTGTAGGCTAGAGGTGTGGGGGCGGTAAGAGGGTTCACCAGAGACAGAGTGGGGAGCAGAACAGGCAGATCGACTGAAGCACACTGCTGAGGGGAGCAGCGGGCGAGGCAGGAGAGGTCTGCTGCGCCCTGTGGGAAGCTCCCTGGCTGAGTATCTAACTTGTGATGCCGGGGCTCTGGATAGCCTCATAGTGCTGTGCTTAACCCGTCGCGCCACCAAGAAGGCCCACAAATGTGTTTACTGAGGAAATGTTGCTTTACAACTCCCTCTATGATTTCGGGGGACAGGTTCACACCTCTTTAGATATATGTCACCACACCAGACTCACCACCAAAGCCCCACAATCCTCCAACGGAGGCTATTGGGCCTCCTCCCTCAGTTTCCCCCTCTGGTAGCCTCAGTTCTATAGTCATTGGTTTGACGTTTTGTTTCTTTATATCCACAAATGAGTAAAATTATATTTGTCTTTCTCCTTCTGGCTTATTTTGCTTGGCATCATCCCCTCCAGTTCCAGCTATGTGTCACAATGGCAAGGGCTCATCTTTTTTATAGCTGCATAGTATTCCACCGTGTAAATACACTGCATGTTTATCCTCTTGTTTGTTGTTAGGCATTTAAGTTGTCTCTATAGCTGAGAAATACTGTCATTCACTTATCTTCAGAGGACAAATATACACCTGAGATGAACATATTTTGAGAACAGCCACTAGATTAATAATGTAAATTCCACATAAACACTGATTTGAACCACAGGATGAACAAAACAATTACTCTTCAGAAGAGATTCCCAAGTTCAAACAGACTTTAAATGAGACAGAGAGGATGGCAGCTGGGGCCCTCCACTGCCCGAGCCTGGGTTGGTTTTTTTTTTAAAGATTTATTTATTGGGCCTCCCCGGTAGCGCAGCGGTTAAGCGCTGCGCTGTGGAGCTGTCGGCAGCAGTGACGCGAGTTCGAAAAATAAAAAAAAATAAATTAATTAAAAAAAAGATTTATTTATTTATACATACAAGCTGGGGTACAGGCCAGAGGCGTGGGGCGGCGAGAGGGTTCACCAGAGACGGAGCAGGGAGCAGCGGGCGAGGCAGGAGAGGTCTGCTGTGCCCTGTGGGATTCTCCCCGGCCGGGCGTCGAACCTGCGTCGCCGATGCCGACAGCTCCACAGCGCAGCGCTCAACCGCTGCGCCACCGGGGAGGCCCACTGCCCGAGCCTGGGTTTACGCTGTAAGACGGGAAGAAGACCAACCTCTCAGGTTTACTGTGTGGATGAAAAGAAGCAGCATTCTGAGAGCGACATGCATGAAAAATCGTTTCTTCCCCCTTTCCTTAGGGACTTGCCTTTGTTGACATCCGAAAATGAGCAATTTCCCTTCTTCTGTTCCAAGGAGCGGACACGTGGGGCCTCTGCCGTGTGCTGGGTGCAAGGGAGCTGAGGCCACACAGGCCGGCGGCGGGTGGACGGCAGGACAAGGGCCCCGGAGGCCACGGGGGCTGGGCGGGACGCTTGCACGTGGCCGAAAGAGGACGATGGCCTGAGGGGACGGGGCTGTGCTCCTCCGCCCGCTGTGCAGACAGGCCACCTCCTGTCCTCAGCCCCTCGCTGCCCCCGCCCTGCCTGGCTCCCTCCCACAGCCCACGGACCGGGCCAAAGGTAACACCTTCCTGGCGGGGCCTAGAGCCCCGCTGCCCGGCTTTGCTCCGTGGGGTGGCCTCAGGGACACTCTCAAACGCCCCTGGGTGTGTGCAGGTGGGAAGGGGCTTCCTCAGCTGGCTGGTGGGTGGGGCGCAGCCGGCAAGGGGGATGGACTGACGGGCAAACAGAGCCCCGTTCTGGGAGAAGGCGCAGCACGAAGGGCACAAAACAAGACTCTGAGCTGGGGAACAGTTTGTGGACAGCGACCTGGCGACAGCCAAAGGCCTCTTCAGTGTCGGGAGCGAGTCCCTTCTAAACGAGGAGAGTCCATTTTATTTACGGGGGAGGCACTGGAGGTTTCCACCCCGGGAAGCGCTGGGAGCTGAACTTTGAAGCAAACTGTGAAAATGACTCGGAGGGCCTCCCTGGGGGCGCAGGGGTTAAGCCTCAGCCTATGAAGCTATTTACAGCCACTGCGGCACAAGTTCGATCCCCGGCCAGGGAGCTTCCCACCGGGCGCAGCAGACCCCTCCTGTCTCCCCGCTGCTCCCCTCAGCAGTGGACTTCAGTAGATCTGCCTGTTGTGCTCCCCACTGTCTCTGGTGAGTCCTCTCACCCCCCACACCTCTGGCCTGCACCCCAGTTCTTGTCTGCATAAAAAAATAAATCTTTTTTTAAAAAAGTGTCGCAGAAACAGTTGAGAGGCTGTAGCACAGGAGAGGAAATGGCGGGCAGGGGCTCCACCAGGAGGTTGTAGATGGCAGTAAGAGGGGAAAGGACCAGAAGACATACCGGAGGCAGACGGCGGCCCTGGCAGCCAGCCCAGCTGCAGACCCCACGAGCTCGGTGAGAGGAACCCCCCGTGTCACATCACCCCAAGCGCGGGTCTGCTAGGAACCTGCTGTCAGGCGGACAACCCCGCTGTGCTTCACACCCTCTTGCACCACCCCGCACACCCCTCCAATCTGCCACGGACAGGCGTGGTGTGTTCACGCAAACCCCACGCGGCAAGGCGGGGTCAGTGGGCTCTTGTTCGTGTCACCCACAAGCTGTTCTGAATCCCGACGTCGCAACCCGCAGAAAGGCCTCAGGCCCTTGGGGCTGTGTGACCCTGCTATTCAGTTGTTTGATCGCTCATCCTGGCCACCCCCCAGAGTCTGCGGGTTCAGCACAGGCTTAACCTGCCGCCCCTTCACCCTGGGGCCGCCAGCACAATCTGAGCAGTCCACGCAAAGCCTGCCCCAGGCTCCCTCTGCGCAGCGCCCTGGTCTTCAGGCCCTTGCTCTCTCAGTGGACCTGTTCCAGCGGTGCCGCTGCACCTCGCACCCCAGGAACTATGGCCCGGTCAGAAATGCCAGCCCCAGACTCTACCACCACTGCTGCCTCCAGCACACACTGAGGACAAGGGCGGGATGGGGATCTCTCCTCACTCCTACCTCCAAAGGGGAAACCGTTAAATTCTCCTATGATGTATGTTGGCAAAGATTAATTTATTCAGCACGGATATGTGCCCACTGACTTTCTCCTTGTTAGGGTGCTCAGGACACTGCGTTTTGGCAAATAGACTTTATGTCTGTGGTACGTGCTCAAATTGATCATGCTACACCAGCTCTTTACTCATTTCCAGAATCAATTTGGCAATAGTTTATTTTTTTAATTTTTTAAAAAGATTTATTTATTTATGCACACAAGCTGGGGTGTAGGCCAGAGGTGTGGAGGGTGAGGGGATTCACCAGAGACGGAGTGGGGAGCAGAACAGGCGGATCCACTGAAATCCACTGCTGAGGGGAGCAGTGGGGAGACAGGAGAGGTCTGCTGCGCCCTGGGGGTCAGCTCCCTGTCTGGGGAGCTACAGTGGCTGCTGTAGCTCAGCTTTACAGGGCTGAGATTTAACCCTTGTGCCACCAGGGAGGCCCTTCAATTTAGCAATAGTATAGTTGGCGTTTTCTGCCTCTGTTTATGAATGATACTGGCCCAGTTATAAACTTTTGTTTTTACATATGGTATCCTTAACAGATTTGGGTACAAAGTTAAGAGTCTCACATGAGTGAAAAACATTCTTTTTCACTTATCTGGGAGAGTTTCTATGAGACTGGCTTTCTGTCTTTCTTAGATGTAGATACAGCTAACAGGAAAAGACATACGAGCTTGGAGATTTTTTTTTTCTTTTTTTGAGGGAAGGTTTTAAATGACCAATTCAACTTTTAAAAAGTCATAGGACTTTGCAGGTTTTCTATTTCTTTTTGTGTCACTTTTCCCCATAAAGTTTCAAATCCTTTACATATAATTATTGTAATAATTATATCATAATTGTAATAATTATTTCCAATAATTATTATCAATTATGCATTATTATCTGCATGACCTGTAGTAATCTGTTTTTTCATTACAGATATACTTTTTGGTTTCTCCTCTCTATCTTTGAGCAGTTTCATTAGCGATCTATCAATTTAATAAATCTTCCTAAGGAACCGAGTTTTGGCCTTATTGATTTTCTCTATTTTGTCTTTTTCTATTTCATTAAAGTATATTTTTATTGATTTTATTTTATTCCTTCCACTTTCACTTGGTGTTTTCTGTATTCCTATTATAAGTTTTGAGATAGCTGCTTAACTTACTTTCAGCCTCCCTTTAAAGTAGCACTTAAGTCTGTAGGTTGTCCCAAGTTATGTTTTATTCCCCTGGACTTAAATGCAATATTTTCATTATTATCTGGTTTGAGATATTTAATAACTTCCACTACTTTCTTTTTGTTAACCAAGGAGTTACTCAGGATCCTGTTTCTTACTTTCTATTCATGATTTCTAGCATGATCACTTCGTGGCTAGGGAAAGCATTGTTTGACAGTTGTCATTTGACAACTTTTGAGATTTTCTACATGAGGCAGGATATAACCAATTATTGTAAATGTTCCCTGTATGCTTGAAAAAGGAATACTAATATTTGGGGGTAGAGTATTCTTTTCATGTCCCTCAGGTCAGGTTCTTAACCTCTCATTGTTCAAGCCAGGTAACTAAGACGTATATATAAGTAACTTAGATAAGTAAAATGAGGTGTTGTTTTCAAATGTTCTTGTGATTTCTGTTCTCTCAAATTAAACTGCGTTGGATTCAGAGGACACTGCAAACTTATTTATTACAAATAGTGGCTTATACTCATGAGTTTCCCTTGGCTGGGCACTATTCTAAACATCATGGATCTGTGTGTAACCCTACTAAGTAGGTATTTTATTGTCCCCACTTTACAAATGAAGAAACCGAGGCATGATAATACTACGGAATTTGCTGAAAGTCACACAGCTAGTTAGTGTTTCAACTAGTGATCAGCCCCCAGAGCTAGGCCCCAACCTGACTACAGGCCTATTTTGTTTCTTCTCTCTTCTGGTTCACTGGCTAAGGGGTCTGAGCCACCTAGATAATTCGAGTCTGCTGCGTCCTGGAAGAGCTCAGGAAACACAGGGCTTCTCCTTTCCACTCTGGAGGGCCCCTTCGTGCCTCTCCCCCTTCCGTGCCTGCTGCCCTGTTCCAGGCCGTAGATGTTAGTGGACCAGCCACCTCTCTTGGGGTGGCCTCCGTCCACACAGGCCCCACAGCACCTTTGTCTTGGTATTCCCAGAAGGCAGCACAGTGCTTGGCACTTAGTGGGTTGAATCAACATGCCGTCACCCTGCGCAACAAGAAGTGACCGAGAGGATCTAAAAGCTTGGCAGTCTGACAGGCATAATCTTAATGCCATAGATCTACTTTTTAAAAAGATTTTATTTCTATTTATTTATGCATACAAGAGCTGGGGTGTAGGCCAGAGGTGCGGGGTTGGGGGTGGTGGTGAGAGGATTCCCCATAGACTGAGTGTGGAGCAAAACAGGCGGATCCACCGAAGCACACTGCTGAGGGGAACAGCAGGAGACAGGAGGGGTCTGCTGCGCCCTGTGGGAAGCTCCCTGGCCGGGGATCGAACTCATGCTGCAGTGGCTGCCCATAGCTTCATAGTGCTGAGACTCAACCCCTTGCACCACCAGGGAGGCCCCAAATTATTAAAATCTTATTGTAGAATTCAGTAACAGGAAAATAAGTGAAGCGACACTTGTGGACACAAGGGCCAATTTGTTGCTCTTAAAATGACATCACCTGATCTCCTGTTTACTTGGATCTGGTAATTGTGTAGGTAAGGAAGTCAGAACGGAAGGTTACAGTCCCTCAGGCCTGCTGCCGACCAGGCTAATGCTCCAGTGACCAAGCCAATTACCCCTCCTTGGTTTTTACCAAAAGACCAGAATTTTGTCAAGTATCACTCATCCTTCTGCTAGTAAAACAAACTTCCCACTACTCCCCAGAGAATACATGTTTCAGAAGGGAATAGATGTGAGTTCTTCTGAGCTTTCAAGGAACCGAATGGGGAGTTGGGGAAAAGGCTTCCAGAAAATGTAAGAAATACCAAAGGGAAAACTCCCAGGGTAGGCTCTGTTACAGTGATTTGTACCAGAGTCAAATACCCTCCGACATCTGAACATTTGTTCTTGAAAGTAATAACATTAAACATATATTTGTAATATGATTGTTGGTATTTCTCTGAAAGGCTGGTAACAGCGGTGCCTCCGTGCAATGCGGCTAGTTTGAAGAGGTTGCTTTGCCCAAAGTCGTGTAAGTGTCGGCTTCAGTTTAAAGCAGACCAAGCTGCTGGATTAGTGCCAGGGATTTTTGGGAAGAATAGTCCAAGGTCCTTCCATGATGCGATCTTAGGCAAATCTCTCAGTTCTCTCTGGGTCCCAGTTCCTTCAGCTCAGGGCTAGCTAGCACTGAGGCCCCTGAAGAGTTTCTTACGAGAAATTCCTCTTAGCTGGAAGAGTTTCTAATACCATGGATGACATTTCTTTGGTAATTTATTTATTCACTCCCTAAGCATTAATTAATTGAATTATAAATTCCTTCAAATATGCATTTGTTAAGTGCGCCTACTAACCACTTCTGCTCCATGCTTGGGATAGACAGTAAGGATGAAAAAAGACGCCATCTCTTTTCTCGAGGAGTTCACAAGCTGACGGAGCTACAGCTCCACTAGAGCAGGGCTGACTATGGGACTGAGAGCGAGGAAGAGGCCACCACTGCAAAAATGTACCTCCTGCCTTTTGTAGTTATCGTTCCCCTATGACTTAAGTCTTTGGTTTAAAGCAGCCTCTTCCAGCGCATACTCTTTGGGAGGCTCATGTACTCATTGTAGGTGTTTACTCAGCGTCTGTTGGGCACCTGGTTAAGTTGTGCCTTCACAGGAGGTGCCCAAACAGGCCTGGGAATAATGGATTAACCAAAGTGAGATGTTACATGCTTATTACTATGCAGCGGATCCATGACTGCAAACCCATTTTGTAATAGAGCCACACCTGTAGACCTACTGTGTGATAGGAACCCCCCCATGCCTGTAGACCTACTGTGTGATAGATACAATTTCCCCCCCCCTCACCTGCAGACCTACTGTGTGATAGTGTTACAGGGCAGGGAGAGGGGCACCCCCAGAACTCCCAAACCTGTCCGTTCTAAATAGGTTCTGCCATCCGCCGCATCAGAAACAGTCAGATAATTCTGGGAGTTAAAGAGTAAAATCAAAACCAAGATCAACGTTGCCATAGTCACCTCCCCACGGGTCTCTCACCCACGTCTGTTTCAAACAGTTCAGGCCAGTGCAGCTTCCTCACATGTCTCTCTGCTCCTTGTGCCTCTTCTGGCCTCCATCCTGCTCCCTTCTCCCTTTTTCTGCTTTTTTTCCTTCTCTTTTCTCCAGCTTCTTATCTTCCCTACTCAGCCCCACCCAAGGGAGGGTGGGGCAGGGATCCTGGGACACTGCCCTTTCCTGAGGACCACCCTCTTACAATAGGACCATGCCTGCAGACCTTCTTGCCATCTTTATTTTGGAGGAAGAGCTCGTAGAACTATGCAGTGCAGCCCTCACTTTCGGTTAACACGCACTGGAGGTCCCTCAGAACCTGTGAACATTTTGGAGGTGGGGAAAAAATGGAAAGCTACTCATGCCTGTGCCTTTAATATCTTAGACTCAGTAGAACCAATACTGGAATCAGGATATTCCACCAAATACTCTCCCCAGAAACCTGATGGAAGGCAATCTCTTTCTCGAGGCAGTATCCATTTCAGGAAAGCATTAGAATATTAGATTAACACAAGTTTAATTTTTAAGGCCTTGGAAAAACCGGGCCAGAATTCACCCCAAACAGTGGTGTCATCTGATTTATTAGAAATAAGGCTGTAATTTCGGTGAGTGATGGAGAATGGGCCAAAATAGACTAATTGGATGAAGTGGAAATTACAGGAATTTGGAAATGGAGCTGATGAAAACGCAACCAGTGCTAATCAGAGGCTAATTATTCTCAACTGGCAAGATGGCTATTGGGGGTGGGAGTGACTTAGACTCAGGCAGTGGGGGTGGGGCGCCTCCACCCAGGGTGGACTTTTCCAAGGAACTTGTTTTCTGGGAGTGTTTTTGATTAGCCAAGAAATGTCTCTGGGTCAGTGGCTCGTGTTTACGAGGAAGGGCCGCCCTGGGGCCTGGGCTCAGGGATGACAATTTACATTTGTAAGGGACTCCCCGAGGACTCAGCTCCAGGAGGCTGTTGTCTGCTTCCCCTCTCCTAACTACATTTTAATGCCCAAAGATCAGATTCAAATGAAGGAAAAATCCCGGGAAAGGCCTCGCGCACTGGGCTGAATGGAAGGAGGGGCTGCGGGACCTCCAGGCGCTGCGGGGGCGGGGAGGGGGGCGTTTCTCATCCCCTCCCCCCACATTCTAATCCAGTTTTGGACTCTACTGCCCGACCCGCGGCCTCCGGGGGGCCCAATCCGCAGGCCTCGTTGCCCCGCAGCAGGGACCGCTCTGTCCTAGCGATGGAGGAGATAGGATTTAAAAGAAGGACTCACAAGCCGAAGCCCTGACTCACAGTAGGAGTCAGCTTGACCACTAACCCAGCGATAAGCGGAACCCTCGGAGCCAGCGCCTCAGGCTGAGCAAAGGTGAAGATGTGGAGATTGAGCCCACGGTGGAATCTCCCGTTCCCAGCTCTGGTTGGTTGTTCGGGGTCTGGGACAGACAAGCCCTCGTGGGGACGAGACTCGGACTGGAAAAGGCCAGATCAGGGCGCCCCGGCTCTGCCCGGGGCAGCAGCTGTCCTGCCCTCCTTTGCCCATGCAGTGTCCCCTTCACCAGCTCTGTCCCTCTGCAGGCAGCGGCCTCCTGCCTGCCCGCCCGGGACCTGCACCAGGCTCTCCTCAGGGCTGCCCGCCCGGCTGCAGCCAATGGAGGCCTCTCTTAGCAAACCTGTCCCTCTCGGGGCAGCTCTTCCTGCCCGCTGTGTCTGTGCAGGCGTCCCTTATTCCTCTAGCCCTTCCCTAACAAACCTGCCCTTTAAATATAACTGAGTCTGTGGAGAAACCCGCCGTGTGCTCCTGAAGGGGAGCTCTGGAAAACCTTTGGAAACCTTTCCCAGAGTGAGCCCAAGGACCCAGCTCTCAAATCCCGACAACCCCCAAAACGACATCATCTGGCGCCCCACATGTAAAACGATATCAAGCACCTCCCCGGACCTGAGTTAAGGAACCCACGCTGCGGATGGCCGCCATCTCCGGAGTTCCGAGTAACAGAGGAAGCCACAGCTACCCAGGCCCAAGACGGGGTGGGCTAACACGACCCCCCGGGACAAACAGTGGGGAGAGGGGAAGAGCCTCGGGTTACCCCAATCCTGGCTAGGTATGGAGTGCTCTGCCCACATTCACACAGCGCCCCTGTCTGCGGTGCGGCGCTACTCCACCTGGCCGGGCTACTCCGCCCCACCTGGCCGGGCTACCCCGCCTCACCTGGCCGAGTGCTTCTGCGCATTAACTACTTGACGCGTCCTCTGCGATCATTTCATTTCGGGGAAAATCTGAGTTTCAGCAATGGCAGGAAGGGAACTCTCTGGAACAATGAGCAAACTGACTCAGTACGGAAATGGCGCGCAGACGAACCAGAGCACCTGCCTCTGCCTTGGGAACCCCCTTCCTCAGGAGTCCTGGGGTGCAGCGTCAGACGGAGGGAGGGGGAGACTAGAGAGAGCGGAGACACCCCCAAGGTGACCGCAGACCTGGGAATGTTACTGCTTTGAATTAGGGGGAAATGAGTCTTAAGTTAGGAGGCGTCAGGCGCCCCCTGCTCCCGGGCCCCCCTCCTGGAGCAGGCCAGCGCCCGCTCGCCAGTCTCCGCTCAGGAGCAGCTGCGCTGGGCGAGGCTCCCCGAGCTTCCGGCCTACCCTGTGGGACAGCAGCGGCAGCGACACGCGTTTTCCTTCTGCACCACGGGCTTCCTAATGCTGAAGACCCCTCGCCCCTTCCGTGTCCTCTTCAGAGATCGAGGGGAGGCCACAGGCAGAAACAAGCGCCAGGCCAGTGGCTTAGGGGTGAACCACGCCTCCCTCCATCCCCAGGAAACCAACAGGGCTGACATCTGGCGGAAGCAGCATCGCCGAAAAGACCTTCCTCCCGCTCTTGCCAAACCTCTCAAGTCGAGACTTTACCGTGAACAACTCTGAAAGAGAGCACGGGGGGAGGTGCCGCCGGGTCTGGGGGGCAGACCCCTGCGTGGGCCGGGCGCAGGTATTCTTCGAGCAGGCGACGGGGCAGCCAGCCGTGCTGCAGGCCCTGGCGCGCTGTCCTCCCGCTCTGCTTCCCTCACGGATTCCCGGGCACACGGCACTCCCTTCCGCAGGCAGGGAAACTGAGGGACTTGTGTGGCGTCACACAGCTAATGAGTGGGAAGCCGGGGGATGGGGTGGCGGGCCCGGGTGGGAGACCCGAGCCGCCGCCTGCTCTGAACCAGAAGGCCAAGAATCCGCGATGGGGCCAAGGAGCTGCTCCGCCTGGGCCCGCAGGCTTCCTGGGGGCGAGGGCACCAGGCACCCCGAAACGCACGGGCCTTGGTTCAGCAGGCTCCTGATCAGATCTTGCTCCAGGGAGAGCGGCGAGGACGCACACAAAGGGCCCGCCACGGGGAGGAGGGGGCTGTGCGGGCAGAGCTGCGGGACGAAGGGGGAGAAACGCAAGCTTCCGCCCTGGGTGACCGTGGGGGCCGCGCGTGGGCCCGGCCCACAGAAAACGGAGCCCGCTTGCAGGACACGGCGTGACGCTTGTGATTTAATGGCCGGTCCCAGGTTTCGGTATGAAAATGAGCCGCCACTCTCCGGGGAAGACCGCGCACGCTGGCCGGCGGACGGCGGAGGGCCCACGCCGGGGTGGCCAGCGCCCGTCAGCGGCCGTTTTCGTTTTCTGAGCCTGTTAAATTCAACCGCGACAATGTATCACTGGGAAATACGTTACTTTTAATTAGAAACAGGAAGGCAGAGCAAGCGAATTCCCAACCAGAGCTCTCCGCGCCTTGCGCCGGCTCTGGGGCTCCCGGTCTGGGGAAAGGCGGTCATGGTCTCCCCTCGCATCACCGCCAAAGGCCCAGGACGAGGCAGCTGTGTCGCCAGGGGCCGTCCCCTCGTCCTGCGGGGTGTTCGCGGGGTCGCGCCTGCGTCTGGGGCCCAGAGGAGAGTGAGCACGGGCCTGTTTCTGTCTCGGCCCCTGTTTCTTTTTCTTTATATTTATTGATGCAGACAAGAGCTGGGGTGCAGGCCAGAGCTGGGGAGGCGAGAGGACCCCCCAGAGACAGAGTGGGGAGCAGAACAGGCGGATCCACTGAGCACACTGCTGAGGGGGCAGCGGGAGACAGGGGAGTTGCTGCGCCCTGTGGGAGCTCCCTGGCCGGGGAGGGAGCTCAGGCCGTTGCAGTGGCAGCCTGAGACTGACCCCTATGCCCCCAGGGAGGCCCTCCGCCCACGCTTCTAAGGAGCTGAGGACTCGCTGAAGTTCACATCTGGGTGCCCGAAGGGAGGGGTCAGCCTGGAGCGCAAGCCCAGGTGTGGCTGAAGACGTTAAAGGGCAAAGATGAGCGAGGGGGGGGGAGGAGGGGCACGGGGGGGGGGTCTCCTGGGTCAGGCCAGGACTGAGCCCCACTGTCCACTCGGCCTGGAATGCCAGACCCGGTGCCTCCCGCCTGCACCTCCCCCTCCGTCCCCCGAGAAATACCAGCCGCTCCCTCCGCGTCCGACTCCCTGCCCAGCTCCGGGCGTCCCTGCCCCTTTCTCGGGCCTGTTAGCTTCAGCCACTCTGTCCCCCGACAAGCGCGGACGCTCGTTTGGGCCGCAGAGCCGAGCCGCGCGCATCCGAGGCGGCACCGTGACGCCGGCGCACGCTCAACCTCCAGCCCCCCGACCGCCAGCCGGACACCCTCGCCGCCCCTCAGCACACCCTCGTCTGGCGCCCCGGCCGCGTTCCCGCAGAGCTCGCCGGCCCCTGCTTGGACGGCCGCGGGCCACGCTCTCCTTGCTGCCCGCCCGGCCCCGCCCTCGCTTCGCTTCCCCTTGGGTCTGGCTCGGGGCTTCTCCTTCCTTTGCTCTTCAGGGGTACTCCTGCACGCCCCCGTTGCACCTCAGTGGAACTGTTCAGGGAGGTCGGGCTGTTCCCTCAACCTGGCCCGGGGGCTCGAGCACCGTGGACAGCCCCTCACACCCAGCTGGACACAGAGGCAGGCGACAGGCCTGCTGCTCCGAGGGAGGCGACGGCTGAGGGACCCTCCCGGCCTCAGCGCCGCCCAGAGGCCCAGCCCACGACCAGAGCGGCCGCCCGCTCTGGCTTCCAGCGAACGCCAAGTGCGTCTCCCTCAGCCCGTTATGGCCCAGGCTGGGATCCGGGCTGGACGGCAACTGCCGCTCCCCCTCGCGGCTGCGCAGACCCGCGGCGACCGACTTCCTGCCGCTCAAACTGGGACACTCCTGAGCGTGAGGGGCTCGCTAACACGGCCGCCGGGCCAGAGGGGCAGACCAGGTCCCTCGGGCGAGCGGGACGCTCCGTCTCCCTGTTTGGGGCCGAATGGCCTGCAGCTCCGGTGGGGGAGCGCCTCACGCCCCCTCAAAGCTGGTGGGACATGGGGGGAGGCTGCCGATAATTTGGGGTGCACAGGTGCTCTCCCCTGCTGCACTTGACGCGAGGCTGGGAGCTGCGCAGGCACCTGTGTCTTGGGGCCGACGGGAAGAAGCCCTCTTGGCTCCCGTCCTCCCTGCTGTGAAAGGTCGGGGCGGGAGGACCCAGAGGGCTCCGGCCGCCGGCAGCGCCCCCACCGCTGGCGGGGGCCACCTTGGACCCCTGTCCTGCCTCAGAACCACGGACGGACGGCAAGAGTAGCCGGTGTCCCAGCTGCTGGGACTGGGGTGGTTTGCTCTGCAGCAGCAGATACCAGGACAAAGGCGATGGGGAGGAGCGAGGGGCTGCCCCTTTCCTAGGGGGCTTCCTGGAGCAACCCCACAGCGCTGCTGCTTCCGCCCGTCAGAGGGCCCAGCCCACGTCTACACCGACCGCCAGGCAGCTGGGCACCGCCGTCCAGGGGCAGGAAGGGGCCTGCCAAGGCACGCTGAGGCACTGACGGAGAGAAGGAAGGGGGGCCGGCAGCCGCCAGCCACGCCGCTGCCCACTCGTGAGGGCTCCACGACGCGTCTAGCGCCAGCACCCGCGCTGGCCGGCAAGCTGGCTTCACCCCGAGCTCTCCCGGCGCGGCAGGCGACGCAGGCCGTCTGACAGCGGCTCCCTCCCGCGGGGCGGCAGGAGCAGACCTCGCTGCCCGCGCTGCCCAGACCGGAGCCGGGCCGGCTGGCACGGGGGGCCAGGCCAGGCCTGGGTGCGACTTTCTCTCGGGACTTTACCTGTTAGGGGTTCCATGGCCATTTTCACAGGCGAGGAGCCCAAGGCTCAGCCAGGTCAACTATCGGGGCGCCCCGGGGGCGGGGGGCAGGGCAGAAACATGGTCTCTGGCCTGTATTCACAGAGACCAGCCCTGGTGGCCCTCATGTCACAGAACCTCCTCATGTAGTCACTGTTGCCCTAAAACTTCTGGAGGCCGTTAAAAGGCAAAACACGTTTATTTGGGATGAAAAAAATTACAATTTGGGTTATGCGGATTCAGGTAGAGGCTAAAATGCGCCCCAAGGAGGGTCAGAGTTAGAGGTTTTTTTTTAATTTGTGGGAAGAAAAATGGGACGATGGAGTTAGTGTTAGTGCAGAGCTAACTCGCGTTAACAAGCTTAAACTAACTACTTTTGGCTCTGGGCAACTGCTTACTGATTACCCTCTCGGGCCAGAAGCGGCCGCCTCAGCTGCCACATGTTTGCTTGCTGGTGTCTGGAAACAGTCGCCACCCGGCCCCGGCCAAGGTCTGGCTTAGCTCAGCGGACAGCGGCGCAGCCCCGCGCCGGCCTCCCGGCTCCAGTTAGAGCCGGCCAGACGTGGCTCTGCACAGGCGAGCCCAGAAGGAGGGCGGGCTGGCATCTGCGTTCCTGCACCCCAAGTCTCCCCAGCCCTTGTTTCTGCTGCGGCGGAGACTGTCGAACGCAGGAGTGGGTGGTTGGCTCATTCTCTGGCCCAGCACCTCAGTCGCTGCCCAGTGAGAGCCTGGCGCCCGCCACACAATGTCCCCGCAGACACCGCGGCCCTGGGGGGCTCTGGCGTGAGCTCCCCCAGGCGAGCCCTCAGGCAGCCTCCAGCCAGACTGCACGGGCCAAACCCAGGCTCCGCCTGCCCGGGGCCTGCTGCCCTTCTCCCTGCTCGGCAGGGGCTTCCCGAGGGGCCGGAGGGCTTCTACCAGGTTCCAGAAACAAAACTAAACAAACCTGCAGATCTCAGGCCTTCGGATGAATGTTCACCCCGTGAACACGGCTGCACCGTTTCGGTGACGTGGTGTCTTGAAATTTAGGTTGAAAAGGACTTACTGGGTTCTTTTTTTTTTTTTTAAAGATTTATTTATATATACATACAAGCTGGGGTACAGGCCAGAGGTGTGGGGTGGCGAGAGGATCCACCAGAGACAGAGTGGGGAGCAGAACAGGCAGATCAGAAACACACTGCTGAGGGGGGCAGCCGGGAGGCAGGAGAGGTCTGCCGCGCCATGTGGGACTCTCCCCGGCCGGGCGTCGAACTCGCATCACCGCTGCCGACAGCTCCACAGCGCAGCGCTTAACCGCTGCGCCACCGGGGAGGCCCCTTACTGGGTTCTTCTGTGGAGACTAGGATGCCAGCTGACAGACCCCTGTGCCCAGCCTACGGTCAGAATTAACGTGGCCACGTTGTCACCTTCGGGACGACGCCGAGATGCTGCCTGAGACACCTGGTGCGGCGTCAATGCAGCAGTTCTGGTTCTGAGACTCGGGAGGTCGGACGCGCAGCCCCAAGCGTGCATGAAGCAGTGGCTCCCTCCTTCCTCTCAAGCCCCGAGGACCTGCCCCGCCCGGGCGTCCCCGCCAGCGCCACTGCGGCAGGCTCCTCGGGGCTCCAGGGAGACTGGGGTCCCGCCAGGCCCTGCGCCAGAAGCCCGGCTGCGGGCAGCGTGCAGAGGCGTCAGCTGCTCCGTCACATGCTCAGAGGCAGGGCCGAGCCACCGGCAGGACAAGGGTCAGCAGTGGCCGGGGCAGCCCAGGAGCCCGGGGCCCGCGTCTCTGCAGGCGGTGGAGCAGCAGACTGCAGCTGGTGCATCGTGACTGTCCTCGCCAGCGGCGTTCCCCAAGGCGCTGCGTGAGGCCAAGGACACCTGCCGTCTGCCTGGAGTGCGCGCCCAGCCCTGGGCTAGGCCTTTAACCACCCTGGTCTCCAGCAAGCGCGTGAGCGGGGCCTGAGGGTGCCAGCCGCGCCTGTGAGGGCAGAAGCCAGCGCGCGGCGAGGCTCACTGGGGTCACATGACTGCGGGGTCAGCCTGCAGGAAGGAAGCCCCTCCTCAGTCGTCACCTCGACAGCGCCTCGTCCTGCAGAGAGAGGGGCCACGTAGCCCACCGCTTCTACAGCGGAGAAGCGGAACCCCAGCTACTCAGCTGGAAGAGCGGGGGGCCGCGCCCACCACGGGCCGCATGGTGCCGGCTGCTCCCTGCCGGCAGACGGGTGCTGTGGTCTCACCGTGCACTGCATCAGGGCGCGTGTCCCCCTCTCGGATTAGTTCCCACTAGCCTTGACCTAGGAACTCTGACTGGCCCTGGAGTCTGGGCCTTTCCCCCGACTCTCCTGTGACCCCGCCGACCCCTGGGTCTCGCGTCCCTCGGCCGGAGGGATGAACCAGCGGGGCCAGCCTATCGGGGTCTGACCTTCAAAGCTTCCCCAACTTGCCTGTGCCCAGATTCGGGGCGGTCTAAGAGCCTGGACACCGCTCCTGCCCCAAATCCACCCAGAGAGCCTCCGGCCCCAAAGGGTCAAGGGCGCGGGGCTGCTGGCAGACCAGGGGAGACCAGGAGCACCAGGCTGCCTAGGCCAGTCCTAGGCCCAGACAGTGGGGAGAGGCGCCCCCGCCCCCAGTGCTGCTGCAGCCCAGGAGCAGCAGCGGCAGACTCTGCTCCCCTGCCCCCCCACGCCGGCAAGGCAAGCCGAGGGCACAGCAGACGCCTGGTCGGCCTGCTCAGCAGTGACGGGCCAGCAGTGACTCCGCGCGCGCCCCCGGCCTGCCGGGCCCTTCCCCGTGCTGTGGGAGCAGCGAGGCCCAGGCCAGCCTCGGGCTGGGGAGCCACCTGCACCCCCAAACACCCACATATCTGGGCTTCTGCCTGGCCCCTCTACCTTCAGACCACCTCAGCTCCCCCATCACGGTCACACGGGGCCAGCTGGTCCTCGAACTTCCTACAGGTCTGCGGAGAGGTGATTTTCAGGCGGAGCTGCCTGAAGCCTCCCTGGCCTCGGTCCTGGGGCGCCCCTCCTCCAGGCGGGGAGCAGCTCCAGGCAAGCAGGTGCTCAGCGGGTCCGCACCGGCCCCTTTCCTGCAACCCTGCGACCTGGCGGGGAACCCTGCTGGCTGCTCTCCTGCCCGGCCCCCAGGCCCTGTCCCCCAGCCGCCACTGCCCTCCCGAGCAGTCGTCCCCCGCCCCCCAGCCAAGAACAGAGCAGGCCAAGCCACACGCGTCCTAGAAATCTGCCTGCGAAGCCAGGCTCGGCGGGCACGGCGGGAGGGCCCGGGAGGACTCGGGGTGTGCACAGACCTGCATCGGAAGGGGTGACCCTCTGGGGGCACAGGGTCGTGCAGTGTTGTGAACCAGCGTTACCAAATGCAAAGTAATAATTACAACAACAAAACAAAGCGCAGCAGGCCCCGCCCTCTGGCGCCCCAAACCTGCCCTTGCTCCAGTTACCCGCAGTCGGGGCGAGGGAGCGTCCTGACTTAGATCTCTAAAGCGGGCCCAGCTCGGGGCTCGAGCTACAGGCGCCCTGCGCGGGTGCGGGCTGGGGGCCGGCGGGGAGGCCTGGTTAGTCTGTGCTTAGGGGCTCTGGGTTGGGCGGAGGCCGAGCTTCGAGCAGCAGGCGGTGGGGCAGGGAGAGTGGCCCAGAGCCCCTGCCTCCGTCGGTCTGTCTCACCCAAGGGGCCAGCCAGGAATTTCTCACAAGGCCCGGAACAGGCCTCTTCCAGCGGCCCCGCCCTGCGCCACAGGCCCGCGGAGACGCCGCGCAGGAGCCCACTGCCGGGACGAGGGAACGCAGGCGAGGGCCACTCCAGCAGCCCTGGGAGGGGCCTGGGGGCCTGTCCTCCCGGGCTGGGGAGGCAGTGAGAGCAAAGACGTCCGCGCCGCTACTGTCATGTAAGGTCTCCCCACCTCTCCCTGCCACCCCAGGTTTCTAAACACGGGATAAACATCCCCAGCCTGTCCCAGTTTCTTTAGCATTTGTGACCGTGCATGTTACTGAATGTTGGCCTCTTCTCCCGCTAACCTGGCTGACGCTAGCTTTTCCGTTCAGTCTCAGAGGAGCCCGGATGGGGTGGGGAGATTCCCCCTGTACCCCGATGCCTTTTAAGTGTCTGCAACTCTCTTAAAATAGATAATTATTAGAGTGTGCGCAAGTCAGGCTCCCCTTAACTTCTTTTTATTTTTTTAAGATTTATTTTTTATTTATACATACAAGCTGGGGTACAGGCCAGAGGCGTGGGGCGGCGAGAGGGTTCACCAGAGACAGAGTGGGGAGCAGAACAGGCAGATCAGAAATGCACTGCTGAGGGGAGCAGCGGGCGAGGCAGGAGAGGTCTGCCGCACCATGTGGGAATCTCCCCGGCCGGGCGTTGAACTCGGACGCCGCTGCCGACAGCTCCACAGTGCAGCGCCCAACCGCTGCGCCACCGGGGAGGCCCTCCCCTTAACTTCTCTGGAATGGGGGTTAGGAAACTCTCCGGGTCCTTCTGGTCTTGCTCTTCGCTTAGAAGTGAGCAGGAGACGCTGTTCACGGGTCACACCAGCGCTGCGGGTGTCGGGCCCGGGTGAGGGAGGCCGGGCAGTTCCCCTGGCCTCTGGCGTGACCTGCTGCATGAGCCTCTGGCGGAGTTTTCTCCGGGATGCTGCTTCTCTGGACTTGGGGGGTTGCCATTTTATTTTATTTCATTTCACCTCTGGGCCATGGAGCCTGACCCCAGAGGCCTGCGTTGGGTGGAGCTGTCGGAGAATCTGCCCGAAGTTCTGGGAGCAGCTGTCCGTGCTGGAAGAGGCTGCTTGCGCTTAAGGGACTCAGTAGCTGCAAATTCGGGGGACACGATTCTTGGACAGTCCAGTGCCGCTCTTTTCGGAACCAGCTGTCTCTCTCCTTCTTCTCTCCACTGGCGCGTTGGGACCTGGCATCGCTGCCTGCGTCTTTAAACTCCACCTTGGGTACGAGTCTGTGTGTCCTGTCAGTGGGTGCTGCAGGCACTGGAAGCTTGCCGGGCTGACTTCTCAGTCTGCACGGTGGGGAGCGTCAGGGAAGAGGAAGGCTGCCACATGGGGGCTGGTCACACGTCTCCCTGCCTTTTCAAGGTTAAAATGGGGAGAAACTTGACCAGGACAATTCAGTCTGACAGGCAACGTGGGGAAGAGGAGCCGCCTCCCCTGCACCCAATGCAAATGTCATGGGCTGGTTTTATACCAAAGAGGCGTAAGTTAAAAATGGGAAATCCAGCTGAGCTCATTCCCATCCCTTGCCAACTGGTGCCATTAGCCACTTCCCAATTCTCAAAGGCACATGTTTTGATGCAATTTTAACTGTCACTGTTTTTCAAATTTAAATTTCCATTGCAGGCCTCCCTGGTGGCCCAGGGGTTAAGTCTCAGGCTCTCACCACTGCACCTGGGTTCAGTCCCGGCCAGGGAGCTGACCCTCACAGGGCGCAGCAGACCTCTCCTGCCTCGCCCGCTGCTCCCCTCAGCAGTAGATTTCAGTAAACCTGCCTGTTCTGCTCCCCACTCTGTCTCTGGTGAAACCCTCTCACCACCCCACAGCTTGTATGACCTATACCCCAGCTTGTATGCAAAAAATAAAAATAAATCTTTTTAAAAAAGAAAAAAGAAATAAATCAACAAGCTGATTTTAAAATTCATATGGAAATGCAGAGGACCTAAAACAGTTGAAACAACTTCAACGAAGAAAGCTGAAGAATTGCATTACCTGACTTTAAGACTAATTGTAAAGCTATGGTAATTAAGATAATATGATATTGCTATAAAAACAGACACCAGAAGTTCAGAAATAGACCAGACATATACACAGACATCAATCACATTGATTAAGTTCCCTTCTATTCCAAGTTTGCTGAATTGTTTTTTTTTAAGATTTAATTTTTTTTTATTTATGAATACAAGAACTGCGGAAGGTGAGACAACTCACCAGAGTCAGAGTGGGGAGCAGAACAGGTGGATTTACTGAACTCCACTGCTGAGGGGAGCAGCGGGAGAGACAGGAGAGGTCTGCTGTGTCCTGTGGCTGGGGAATCAACTCAGGCGCTCAGATGGCAGTAGATGGTGATAGCTTGATAGCGCTAATTTTTTAGTCTGTTAATATGATGAATTATATTGACTGATTTTTCAAATGTTACCCCAAACTTGCATTGATGGGATAAACACTTGGTCATGGTGTCTTGTCCTTTTTATATATTGGTATAGTCGATTCATTAAGAATTTTTTCATCTATATTTATAAGGAATGACAACCCATCATTTTTAATCTGTAACGCCTTTGGTTTTAGTAACAAAATTGCTGGCCTCTAGAATGAATTGGAAAGTGTTCCTTCCTTTTTGATTCTCTGGAAGCGTTTGCGTAAACTACTATTATTTATTCCTTCAGTATTTGGTATATTCAAGTGCGAATTCTTACACATGTAGAAAAAATTGTGAAAGACTGAACTGGATCCAAAAGAATCCAGGGTATACCCTGACTAGCTCTTGTTTCTAGGCTATCTCCAGGTTTTCTTCATCACTGAGCTGTGTTACAACAATTGTAGAAACGTGGTAATAATGTAAATAATTTTCTCCAAAGAAATGGAAGTTAATTGTGGCTGATGGAATGTGATTTATTATTGCCCTGTGGACAGACCTACTTTGCGTAAACTACAAAATCATTATGTCTGTGCGGTTGTTTGAACTATCTTTTGAATCAATTGTAACATCTTATTAGCTCCCCCATCAGTTCATGGGTTACATAAAATCTTTGACCTGTGCTCATTTCATACTTCACAAGAATAATAATTTTACCTCTTGAATGGTTCTTTAAAATAGATGAGAATTCAGTATAGGCTTTGTTTAATAGGCTGCTTAGTTGATAACGATGTACAAGATTATCACTGTAAACGGTGAAGGTGATGCCAGAGAAAAGAAAACTGGAATTTGTCTTCTCATCTCTGACAAAGATATTTATTGGGATAGATAAATCCTAAGTTCCTTTCCCAATCTAACTCTCCAACTTCATAATGAGCTTACTTCAATTTCCAGAGTTCACTGTCAGTAGCTGTTAAAATGAGAGGATGACATTTTCTCTACCCAGCTCAGATAATTAAATAAGTTAATAGATTTGAAGTGTTGAAAGTGCAATATAAATCGAAGGGGTTATTATCTGCTTCACACTCTGGAAAGCAAAGACAGAAAATCTTAAGCCTCATTCCCTCATTTGTGCCAACAATTTAAAATTTGAAATCTTTACACAAACTGAATGAGCTGATTTGAATTTTATTTTATTTTTTTTCACGGAAGAAGAAGCATCATCTTAAAATTATTCTCATTATAGTTTTTAAATAGTCTAGAATGATTTAACTTCTAGAATCAGAGACTGAAATAGACCGGCTGCCTCAGGGGCAGGCTCAGTAGAGAGGATGCTATAGCGGCCCAGTCCTTCTCATTTCCACTTTGCAATTACTTGGAAAGGTCTAATGAATTCTTCAGACGTTTTTGGTCTTCAATGACCATCTGAGTGTTAATGAGTTTTGTTTAAAGTGGAAAGAAAACAGGGGCCTCCCTGGTGGTGCAGCAGTTAAGCGCTGCACTGTGGAGCTGTTGGCAGCGGCGACGCGAGTTCAATGTCCAGCCGGGGAGATTCCCACATGGCTTTGTAGACCTCTCCTGCTTCGCCCGCTGCTTCCCTCAGCAGTGTATTTCTGTTACTCTGCCTGTTCTGCTCCCCGCTCTGTCTCTGGTGAACCCTCTCACCACCCCATGTCTCTGGCCTGTACCACAGCTTGTATGCATAAATAAATTAAAAATAAAAGTGGGGGCCTCCCCGGTGGCGCAGCGGTTAAGTGCTGAGTGCTGCACTGTGGAGCTGTCGGCAGTGGCGACGTGAGTTCGACGCCCGGCCGGGGAGAATCCCACATGGAGCGGCAGACCTCTCCTGCCTCGCCCGCTGCCCCCCTCAGCAGTGTGTTTCTGATCTGCCTGCTCTGCTCCCCACTCTGTCTCTGGTGAACCCTCTCGCCGCCCCACGCCTCTGCCCTGTACCCCAGCTTGTATGTATAAATAAATTAATCTTTTTTTTTTTTTAAGATTTATTTTATTTATACATACAAGCTGGGGTACAAGCCAGAGCTGTGGGGCGGCGAGAGGGTTCACCAGAGACAGAGCGGGTAGCAGAACAGGCAGATCAGAAATACACTGCTGAGGGGAGCAGCGGGCGAGGCAGGAGAGGTCTGCCGCTCCATGTGGGATTCTCCCCGGCCGGGCGTCGAACTCGCGTTGCCGCTGCCAACAGCTCCACAGCGCAGCGCTTAACCGCTGCGCCACCTGGGAGGCCCTAAATAAATTAATCTTTAAAAAAAAAAAATGCTCCAGTAAAAAGAATATGAATACAAAACAAAACAAGCGGGAACGATCCAAAAGATCGGCAGGATGTGGGAAACGCGGTGGCAGCTGCGCCGGGCTTGCTATACCACCCTCCTCCTCTGGTGAATTTTCCAGAATTTCCATAACAGAACTTATTTTTAATCCTCCTTCAGCTTCTCCCCTCTGGGGAGTTCCAGTCTTCATCCCCAAGCCCCTCTGCAGGTTCTCCCGCTCCACCGCGCCCCACCCGGGACCTGCGGGCACACCCCGTCCCCACGGCCTCAGGCAATTAGGCGCCGGCACCCCCTTAGGACACTCCCGCTCCCCCTTAGGACACTCCCGCGGACAGGAGCGCCAAGCTGCCAGCCTCGGAGTTCCACATCAGAGAAGAGGGCCAGCAGGGGGGCCGGGCGGGAGGACGCATTTCTGAGCCCCGCAGGTGCGCCCACCTGCCCGCACTCTCGGGAAATGCCTGGAGACCCCCTCGGCGCTTCCTTTCGGCTATAAAAGGGAGTCCGCTCCCTGTTTGGTCTGTCACTTGAAGGGCAGCAGGACTGGGGTCTCCCCCACGGAGCTGGGCCGGGCAGCCTGGCCAGCACGGTGTGCGCCCCGCTGGGCGGGCAGGGCGCCGCAGACGTGGAGAGGACTTACTGCAGATCCTGGCCAGGATGAAATCTGTGACCTGACCCAGAGGAAGGCCGTTGCGCTGGAACGAAGTCAGCCCCTGCCAGCCAGCTCTGAGAACCCAGTGACCCCAGAGCCCGTCCTCCTCCACCAGGAAGCCCACCACCTGTGCCGGTGCAAAAGCAGGGGATGCCAGCACTACTTCAACTGCTTCCAAAGACAAAATAAAGAGGATTTCCATCACCAGCCCCAATTAAATTTTCTTATTTAACTGAATTTTATGTTGGGATCTACCTCCAAGCCCTCCCCGATACACACACAGTTTTCAACTTTTAACCTATTTTGAGGTTCAAGGTTATCATAATAAAGCATGGACTGTATTACTTAAGAAAACATTGGTGAGCTTACTTTACAACTCAAATTCACAAGGAGGACACAAAAGTCACATGAAGCCTCCTTGCTCATCAGGTGCTCAGGAACTAAAGTTGCTTCTCAGATGATATCAAGACTAGATTAGGGGCGTCCCCAGGGTGCAGGGGTCGAGTCACAGCACTAGGAAGCTATTCGCAGCCACTGCAGCAGGAGTTCCATCCCCAGCTGAGGAGCTTCCCACAGGGCGCAGCAGACCTCTCCTGTCTCCCCGCTGCTCCCCTCAGCAGTGGATTTCGGTAGATCCGCCTGTTCTGCTCCCCACTCTGTCTCTGGTGAATCCTCTCACCCCCCCACCTCTGGACTACACCCCAGCTTGTATGCATAAATGAATTTTTTTAAAAGACTAGATTAAATTCAAGAGGTGAATTTGCTTCTCCAGAAGTAACAAGCATCTTTTAATAGTTTATGGAAATCAGACGAGAGTCAGTGTCTCCTCGCGCTCGTGAAGAGGTGAATGCTCCCCCGCTCGCACGACAAGACCAGGAGTCTGACAGGCACCGAAGCAAAACTACTGGAAAGGAAAAGACTGGCCATGTGTTCGTCACCTGCTGTTTACCACGAATATAATCTGCAGCAGCTTTCAAAGTCCCTTCAGAGTAATCATCTACTTCCAAATCAAGTTCATCACCAACGAGCCACTTATTTTAAGGTACCAGCAAGTCATTTAAGTTGCTGTGTGCTCCACGCAAGTGATCACTGAACTGTGTTCCTGTTAAAATGTTGTCAGAATCAGCCTGTCCCAAAGTAGTGCTGTATCGCTGTGCAGTTTAGACTTAACGTGACTTCAAAAACCATAACCATGTCGCAGAGGGGTCCCTACCCTCTTAACTAGTCTTCTGATCGTGTTATTTTCCCCCTAAATTGGTCTCGACTTCATTTTCTTTCATTTCCTATTTATTCTTTCTCAACTGGATTTTGATTTCTTCCCTCTCTTTTTAATTATGCAAATTTCCTAGATTCTAGGAAGGGTGGGGCTACCTGGAAATCCTGATGTGAGATGGTCAGGCATGAGAGACCGCCACCTGCAAGCTGAAGGCCAAGTGCAGGTACAGTAACTGGAATCCCATCCTAGTAATAGGATTCCAAACTCCATATACTTGACGATATGGTTAGGTTTTCTGCAGTTAACAAGGAAGAACTTTAAAATAAAAAACCAGATCCTAAAAAGTCTTGATCCTAAAACTCTTGCATTTTACTTCTACATAACTGCAGAAAATCCTGTTATTTCGGGTGTCTGGCCATCTAAGCTGGGTTAAAGTGGAGAACCCTTTAATGACAGGTGTTACTGTGCCCCACTGTCGGGAGAACGCCATCCACTAGAGCAGGACTAGTGACGAGCTTTCACGCCACTGCCTTCCTTGAACCCTTCTACCAAAGAATCCCCAAATCGCCCTGAAACCCATGATTTAGTTTCACAGTGAATAAGGGCTCTATACTGAACATTCAACCACCAAATAAAGTGAGAACAGATTCAAGAGTGTTTCAAGGGAGAGGAAGGATTAAGAGAAGCGGTCTAAAGTTGCACTGCAGAGAACCTGGGAAAAGTCCTGAGAGCTCTTAGATGAAAACACACAGGATTTGAAAGAAAGGTAACAAGAAGATAAAAAATCTGAAATCCTAGCCAACCAGATCCTCATTTTTCACATTTGAGTGAAGCAGAATACTGTTAAAAATTAGGATATCTCTCCACTGTTTACACAGCCTCCCATGGTATATATTTTAATATATATAAAACAAATATATATATTTCGTTTTATAGATACAAGTTCTTTGGATACATGACTTGCAAATATTTCTCCCACTCAGCACATGGGTTTCCCTTTTATTTTCTTACTGTTGCTCATTGAAACATAAAAAGCCTGAATTTTGATCAAGGTGAATTTATCTATTTTTTCTTCTGTTATTTGTGTTATTGGTTTCCTATCTAAGAAACCACTGCCTAGTCCAAGGTCCTGAAGGTATTTACAGATATGTTTTCTTCTGCGATTCCTAGTAGTTTACTTCTCCCAGTTAGGTGGTTGGCCTGTTTCAGGTTACATTTTATATATGGTGTGAGGAAGGGGTCCAGCCACCACTCCCTTGCATGTGGTCGTCTGGGTAGCCCAGTGCCATTCATTGAAAAACTCTTCTTTCTCCACTGAATTCTCTTGGCACCCTGGTAAAGGATGAAGTTTTATTTCTGGAGTCTCAATTATAAACCACTGTTCTATGTGTCTACTATTTCCCAAGTTTTTATTTGCAGCATTAATTCCCAAGATTTAACATGGTAGAAAATAAGAAATAGCTCAGGATGAAGACGTTGGAAGGAACATTGCTTGATGGCTAAGCTTTTGGGAAGAATCAGTACTGCACAACACTCCACTCTGCGTGGGGAATGCTGTTGACACCTAGCACTTTTACTTAGGGTGCTGGTTTCTTGAGCAGAGACTGAAAAAGGCACTGTGTTGTTGCCTGAAGGTATCTGGGTAAGCCTCCTAGGACTGGGGAGATTCTTTGGTAAAGCTGTGTGTGCCCCAGAACCTCGGAAACATGAAAGGCCAAGGCTCAGGAAGTATAGGAGCCCAGTGAACTGGCCACTATGAAAACTATGGCTGCCAGGGCTTTCTGAATTTTGGGCAACTCTAGAAGCTTTTGGAGTTATGGGTCTTTACTCCAGTGCTATTATTTGTAAATAACCAGACTAACTCTTAAAAGTCCATTTTATCCTATTCTCTCTCGATTGGCTTATTTTTTAGTACCTCGAAGTTTCTCCATTTCATATACTTTTTCCTTGTGAAATTGATTGTGTGATTGTGAAATTAGCACCACAGTAATCCTAGCTACCTAGTGACAGATGTGTCACGAGTTACATAATTTTTTTCTTTCGATAAGAACTTTTAAAAATCTGCTCTCTTGGGGCCTCCCTGGTGGCACTGAGGTTAAGCATCGGGCTATCAAGCTACCACCAGCCAATGCAGTTTGAGTTCGATCCCAGGCCAAGGAGCTGACCCCACATGATGCAGCAAACCCCTCCTGTCTCCCCGCTGCTCCCCTCAGCAGTGAACTTCAGTGGATCTACCTGTTCTGCTCTCCACTGTCTCTGGTGAATCCTCTCAGCACCACCCCCTACCTCTGGCCTACACCCTAGTTCTTGTATCATAAGTAAATAAAAATAGATCTTAAAAAAAATAAAAAATCTACTCTCCCAGCAACTTTCAAATATGTATTGTAGTATGAACTATAGTTACCAAGATGTACCTCACATCCCTGTGACTTATTTGATAACTGGAAGTTTGTACCTTTTGATCCCCTTCAGCTATTTTACTCACCCCCAACTCTGCTTCTGGCAGCCACCAACTATTCTCTAATCTACAACATGAGGAAGTTTTTCTTTCTTTTTTAAAGTTCCACATATAAGTGAACGCACATAGTATTTGTCTTTTTCTGTTTGACTTATTATACTTGACATGATGCCCCCAATGTCCATACATGTTGTCAAAAATGTCACGATTCCAGTGTTTATGACTGAGTAATAGTCCATTATTCTCACACACACACACACACACACACACACACACGCACACACACACAGTCCTTATCCACTCATCCATCGATGAACAGTGTAGAAAATGCTACTAGAATTTTAATCAGGATTTCATTGAATCTGGTGTTTGCTTTGGATGGTATGGACATTTTAACAATATTAATGATTCCAATTCACGAACAAAAATCTTTCCACTTATTTGTCTTCTTTAATTTTGTTCAGTAATGTCTTATAGTTTTATTTAACAGGTCTTTTACCTCCTAGGTTAAATTTATTCCTAAGTATTTTATTCTTTTTGACCCAAATGTAAATGGGGTTGTTTTCTTACTTTCCCTTCCTGCTAGTTTGTTGTTTGTGTATAGAAATGACAGATTTCCATATACTGCAACTTTCTTGAATTTATTACTGTTTCGGTGGAGTCTTTAGGGTGTGTGTGTGTGTGTGTGTGTGTGTGTGTGTGTGTGTGTGTATACACATACATACATACATATTATCATGTCATCTGCAAGTGGTGAGAATTTGACTTCTTCAATTCAAATTTGTATGCATACCGTTACCTTTGCTTGCTTAGCTGTTCTGGCTGGGATTTCTGGTATATGTTGGATAAAAGTATTGAGAATGAGCTGCCTTTCTTGTTCCTAGTCTTAGAGGAAAAGTTCTTACCATTTCACTATTGTGTATGATGTTAGCTGTGGGGCAGTTATATATGGTCTAAATTACATTGAGACATTCCCTTTGTTTTTATCGTAAATGGATGTTGAATTCTGTCTAATGCTTTTTCTGTATCTATTAGGTTATATGATTTTTAGTCTTCATTTCATTAATGTAGTATTTTGATAGATTTGATTGGGCTTGTTGAACCATACTTGTATACCCGGAATACATCCCACTAGATCACAGCGTATGTTTTTTAAAAGGTATTGTTGAATTCAGTTTGATAATATTTTGTTGAGGATTTTTTCATATATTCATCAGGGATATTGGCCTGTATTTAATTTTTTTGTTCTTATCTGCTTTTGTAATCAGGGTAATGCTGGCCTCATAAAATGAATTTGGAAGCCATTCTCTTTTCATTTTTTTGGAAGAGTTTGAGAAGGAATGGCATTATATAGTCTTTTAAGTTTTTGGTAGAACTATTTGTTTACTTTTCATGATTTCTATTTCCTAATTGACGTTCTTCATTTGATTAGACTGTGTGAGCATACCTTCCTTAATTATTTAAGCATTTTAAATTTTATTTTTGGTTCTTTGAATATTTTGATTTTTCCTGCTACATCCAACATGGGGGTCCTCTCATAGACTTTTCATGGGTATCAGTGGAACTGGTCAGTTTTTCCTTAAAAATCTTAGATAACACATTGTAGTAACTACGGTTTTCTCTCCCTTAGCCACAAGACATGTTATTAGATATTTTCTTAGACTTGGCTGGATTGTTTCACTAATATGTATTTTCTTCCACTACGTGCTGCCTTTGAAGTTATTCATCAGAGGGCACAGCCTAACATACACAGTCACCTTTCTTTTTCTGGTCTCTGTTAAATTGTCTTCCTTGTTTGGTATTACACTCAGCTGTTAGTTTTCTGTAATTGCTGACAAATTGCTCTACTGTTTTCAGTAATGTCCTGGGGCTAACATTTCGCTACAATCTGATCCAATTAAATTCACGTTCCCTTGGTGGCCATTCTCTGAGTTTTGCTCTGATCCCAGTAGGGCTTTTCTTGGTTGTCTCATTCCCTGGTTTTCTCTGGTAAATTTCTAGTATATTTATAAGTTAACGGGTTGTTCTGAATCTACCAGCCTCATCACAGCAGTTACCACCAAAATCTCCACTATTTTTGAGAGGACGCTCAGGCTTGAATCTCTTCACTTTCTGCCCCCAACACTACAGAGCCTGCTGGAGCTCTCTGTTCTGGTAGTTTGCCTCTCTGCCACTGCTCCGGAGCTATTCTCGGAGAGACCGAGCCAGCTTCTATAAGACAGCTTCTGCTGTATAAGCGGGGTACTGAGTGAGGGCAGCAGCCTCTGGTCTTGGCTTTTCTCTCCTGTCACAAACCCTCTGCGCTGTGACTGAGCTGAGGCGAGGGCTGTTGGGCTCCCAGTATTCTTTGCCTGTTGGTCTGAGGTTAGAGCTTCGACCGGATGAGAGAATACTGCGTGAAGGAAGACAGACCCAGATCTCTCAACCACATTTGCCAAAAATCAAGCTTCTTCAGCATGTATCTGGGAGTACATCAGAAATGTTGGTGGCTCGTCCTTACAAGGAAGACACCACAGCCAAGAGCTGGGAGCAGGGGGAAGCAGCCCCATACTTTAGTCTGGACCTATCCAGGGCACAGTTCAGCACACTGGGGCGGGCGGGGGTGCAGAGGAAGGGAGCAGGTCGTGTCTCAAATGACTCATACGCTCCATGTTCTTTTAAAGAGACTTCAATCAATGTTTTGTGCACTTGCTGTATGTATCCCCTTAATGCATTTCCAGAGACCTAAAACAGTTGGTTTTTTAAAGTAATCATTATCAGTTATAGTTGTTTACTAGAGAGAAGGTTTGCAGAGCTCCTTATGCCAGATTCCAGAAATGGTCTCAATGGCTTAGAATTTTTTAAAATGATTTATTTATTTATGCATACAAGCTGGGGTGTAGGCCAGAGGTGGGGGGGTGTGTGTGAAAGAATTCACCAGAGACAGAGTGGGGAACAGAACAGGCAGACTGAATTAAATCCACTGCTGAGGGGGCAGCAGGGAGACAGGAGAGGTCTGCTGCTCCCTGTGGGAAGCTCCCTGGCCGGGGATCAAACTCGTGCTGCAGTGACTGCAGACAGCTTCAGAGTGCTGAGACTCAACCACTGCGCTACCAGGGAGGCCCTAGATTAGATTTTTTTTTTTTAAACCTCATGATCTATTTAGAGCAAATTATATTTTAAGATTTGGAAGGACCCTCTAATGTCAGTAAGCCAACCTCTCAATTAATGAAGATATACCAAAGATCCTTGACTCAGAGCCCTTTAAGTCTCTGCTTGTTGACAAATAATTCATGACTTCCTATGCGGGCAATTGCTTTGGTGCTGGACAGCTTAAATTAGTGGACATTCATTTGGACCTGAAATATATCTGTAATTGGTAACAGTCTTGAAAACATAAAGTATCTAATCCTTCTTCTACCTAATAGTCCCTTCAAATATTTGAGACCAGACATCAAATGTCCTTTCATTCTTTTCAGTATTTCTTTAAATGAGCAAGTTTGGGCCTCCCTGGTGGGGCAGGGGTTAAAGACACAGTGCTATCAAGCTATCAGCAGCCACTGCAACATGAGTTTGATCCCCGGCCAGGGAGCTTCCCACAGGGCGTGGCAGACCCCACCTGTCTCCCCGCTGCTCCCCTCAGCAGTGGATTTCAGTGGATCCGCCTGTTCTGCTCCCCGCTCTGTCTCTAGTGAATCCTCTCACCCCCACCCCCACACCTCCAGCCTGCGCCCCAGCTCTTGTATGCATAAATAATTTTTTTAAAAAACTGAGCAAGTTTCCACTTTTTAAAATCTTTTAAAATTGAAATTAAATGCAAAAACCAAAATATGGCGCAAAGTATTCAGTATATTAGACTCTTATTTTCAGTACAGATGGGTAGGAAGTAAATACATGAATATATAAATATAGATGGATGGATATTAGACTAATAACTTCCAAAAATATGTTCGCTCAAGCTGCAGAAGGCAAAACAGGAGGGACAGTGGCTACAATATTCAGAGGGAGAATTTGGGGGGCGCTGCTCTTTACCAAGTCTCATTTTATGAACCTCTGGGTACACAGAACGTGCTTACTTGAGGAAAGGCTATGAAGTGAGGGAGGAGGGGCCAAGAGAACAGACTGGCACCGACACTGCGTAACTGTGAGCGGAGGCTTCTGGCCTGTGCTTCGGAGGGTGCCGGAACAGGACTTGGACCCTAGCTGGGCGGGGCGAACACAGGCACCCCGTGGGGAAGAACGCTATCTTGCCAGGGGCCCGGTCCCCATCAGAGCGGAACTGCCACGTTCTGCTGGTAAATGGACATAGGTTTGCACTTAAGTCGAGTTACAGTTGTTCTTGGGTAAATCAATCTCTAACTCTCAGACTGTCAACTAGAGAAAGCTGTTTTCAGGAGGCCGGGGGTGCGGGGGCGAGGCCGAGAGATGCCCAGAGAGTGTCTCGCCGTGTTTTGCCACTCTCCTCCTTAACTCCACACAGCGCTAACCGGAGGGACGTGGGCTGCAGGTAGCGGGAGGCAAGGCGGCTGCCAGGAGGCTCCACGCGAAGCCAGGACTGGAGGGAGGAAGAGCGGAGCAGCGGCGGCTATGGGGGCGCGCGAGGGAGAGGTGGGCGCCCCGCTGCCCCGCCGGGCAGAGGCCGGGAGCGCCCGGCCAACCTGTGCGCGGCTGGCTCCGACTCCCGTTCTCCGAGCTGGCCCTGTGGTTTTCGTTGGTTGTTGCTTGCTTGTTTTCAAGTTGTGGTTGCCCCAGCACCGAGTCGCGCGCGGCGCAGGCGGCAGGGACACGCCGCCGATGGACGTCCCCCAGGAACGCACCAGGTTCGCAGCTACGAGTCTGTTTCTACCGTGGCCGTAAGCGACCTCGTCGGCCTGGTCCAGGCCCCTCTCCCCTTCCCTCTGGCAGCCGATTCGGCCTCGCAGCCTCAGAGCCCGTTTTTGTCTTATTGGGCTCGTTCTGGGTCCCGCGTCCTCCCGCGCGGCGCGCGGCTGTGTCCACGGGGGCTCGCTGGGCAGCGCCCTGCATGGGCCGGTGGGGGAGTCCCAGCCCCGCTCACACCCACCGCCACCCGGTCGGCGCAGGGGTGCTTCTAGCCGCCCATTTTTCCTGCGATGGAGACGAAATGACCGCAGCCGGCCCACAGCACAGCCGACAGCACCCGCGGAGCGCCGCGTCTCGGGGCGGGCTGAGGCCCGCCGGGCGGGGAGGTACGTACTTAAGGAAAGACGACTGAAGAGATGTTCTTTGTTTTTCTTCACTGTCTCCCATTAAACCATATTTGAAACTTCCATTTGGAGCCAGACTTTTAAAGGGCATCAAGGAGATTTTCCATTTGGATGAGTCTGCAGTGCGGCCGGGAGTTGTTTTCCAAACGCCAATCAGCAGTAAATAATCCTGATCACCATCCTCCAGGCTTCTGATTCTCCATCTGAAACTCCGAGACCATATTGTGAGAGAGAATTTGAACTTGGGCTTTGTCCGTGTGGCTGTGCTGGGCAGCGCAGGGTCACACGGAGCCTTGCCCACAACACAGCCCACCTGCCGCTGCTGGGCACTGGCAGCTGCGCTGAGTTCCTGCCCCCGGAGCATCTGACTCTTCACTTCCAAGCCTTGCTCCGGTTCCCGTCACCCGGAGCTGATCATGGGAAGTGAGGGCTGAGTCGTGCTGCGCGTGGGGGAAGTAACAGGGAGGCCTGAGAGGGAGAAGGCACAATCGCTCTGGGTCAGAACAGGAAGAGGCCAAGAAGGTTTCGGGGAAATGGCAGATCGCAGGACACGCTGACAACCCCAGCTCCCCAAGGCAGTGACCGGTCAAAGCAATGTCAGGCCAGCACCAGCATTTCCTGGCCTCTCGTCAGAAATGCAGTCTCAGGCCTCACCCCAGACGTGGCCTCGGATTCTGCCTTTTAACCAAGTCCCCTGGTAGGCTGTGCAGGTAGAAGTTTGAGGTGCGCCGGTGGGAACACCTGGACTCTCATACTTTTATGTCAGATATGTCAGAATGTGGCCTTGCCTTATTTAGGACCCGTGTAAAGAGTAGCCCCCCAAAACGCACTTGGGCTCAGCAAGTACTTGGAGTGGGTTCTGGTCACACAGGGTGAAGTGGCCCTTAGCCGGGGGACCTTTGATAAACTCCTGTGAGCAAGGTGCTTGGATATTTCATGGAGGACACAAACTCTCTTCAAATTTTTAATTTTTGTGCCTGGGAGACAGATTACCCTTAAAATCGGAAATAACAAGAGTTGCTGGTGGATGGACCAGCAGCTGGTGGACGGCTCTGGACGGCTGCCGGCCTGTTCTCCAGGTCACACGCCAACGAAGGACTCCACGGTGAAAGAGGGAGAAGAAAACAAGGCTGGGACGTCATCCCTAGCTGGCCGACTGTCCCCCGCAGTATGTGCCTTTTTGTTTGCCAATCAGCCCACTGACTCGGAAACTAAGGGAAAAAGGGCTCTCTAATACTCCGCCGAAAGACAGTTTCCAAAAGGTCAAAAACAGGACCTCATACAAATGTGAAATGAACAACTGGTTAAAGATTTTATTGCCGGGCCTCCCCGGTGGCGCAGCGGTTGGGCGCTGTGCTGTGGAGCTGTCGGCAGCGGCGATGCGAGTTCGAGCCCGGCCGGGGAGAATCCCACATGGTGCGGCAGACCTCTCCTGCCTCCCCGCTGCTCCCCTCAGCAGTGTGTTTCCCTTGATCTGCCCGTTCTGCTCCCCGCTCTGTCTCTGGTGAACCCTCTCGCCGCCCCGCACCTCTGGCCTGTACCCCAGCTTGTATGTATAAATAAATAAATCTTTTAAAAAAAAGATTTTATTGCCCTCATTAGTTCAGGAGGGAAATGGCAGGAGAGAATTTGAGGCATCAGGCACTGACAGTTAGTACAGGATCAGATTACGAGACCAGAAACTAAACGGATGTTCTCCAGGGCCGTCAACAACCTCGAGGGGGTGACCCTGCGAACTCGACAAGACTCCACAACCTCTGCACACGAGCCTGTCCCAAAGGGCAAGGCTGCCCCCGGCCCTACCCGGCACAACACCAGAAAGCCTGTTCCTCCCCGTCGGAGCTGTCCCCCTGACACTCAGAGGGGACTCGGCCCAGCACCCCCCCACACGGAGCCCCGGGGCAGCCGCGAGGGGCAGGGTGAGGGCAGGCACGCGGCGCCCGGTTTGGGGCACCTGATTTGACCCGGCGCAGAGAGGGGACACGACCCTCCAGTCCGTGGCCGAGACTTGTGATTGGCCGACAGTCAAGACAAGACTCAGGGCCTCCCCAGTGGCGCAGCGGTTGGGCGCTGCGCTGTGGAGCTGTCGGCAGCGGCAACACGAGTTCGACGCCCGGCCGGGGAGAATCCCACATGGCGCGGCAGACCTCTCCTGCCTCCCCGCTGCTCCCCTCAGCAGTGTGTCTCTGATCTGCCTGTTCTGCTCCCCACTCTGTCTCTGGAGAACCCTCTCGCCACCCCACGCCTCTGGCCTGTACCCCAGCTTGTATGCAGAAATAAATAAATCTTTAAAAAAAAAAAAAAAGAAGACTCAGACTGGAAAGAGCATCGCGTCAGGCTCAAGCCCTGTGGCGGAAGGCCCAGACATTCAAACTCAGGGCATGAGCGCAAATGTCAAATGTCAGGCTCCTCGACACAAAGCTTCCTCTTTACATCAACTTTTAACTCGAAAAATCACCGTGCAAAATGCGTGGAATTAGCTTTTAGCCGTTCCCTGGCGCACAGCTCAGCCGTGCCCTGCCAGCGTCCACCCTCGGCGCGCGGTCTCGGGAAGCGGCCCTGGGCCCCGGCCCTGCCGCCTGCACCTCTGCCAGCCCCACCACCCTCTTCGGTCTGTCTGTAAACTGCGAGCCCCCAACCACGTGGGGGGCGCTAATACAGACGCCTCTTGCATTCTAAAACAGGGGTGGTAGGTTGGTAGGTTTCATTGAATGGTCAAAGAATATTTTATTTTAAAATGTCACCGTCGGGAAATCAAACATTTTGTCCCTCTGCACACGAGGGAGAGTTCTGGACATCGACTGCAGGGGGTGCGGTGAAACGTTTTCCAGGTTTCCTCCCGGGAGCGTGAGCAGGAGATCGCAGCGGCCGCTCTGGCATGAGCTGGCTGTCGGGGTGAAGCGCCCGTCCTCACAGCCAGGCCTGCCCGCACACTTGGGGCGTTTGTTCCAGTCTTCAGCGCACGATGGGCCGGTGCTGTTGAGAAGCTTCGGTCTTGGTTCCGTCTCCCTGAGGAGACTCCCCTGCGTGAGCCATGAGGACGTGCCCGAGCGGGATCCCAGCCTGAGGGGAACAGGAGCCCGGAGCCCCCAAGCCAGCCGGCCCCGTGGCCCCAGCAGCCCCACACCAGCTCAAGAGGGTCCATGCGCTGAGCTGGGCTTTACTGATGGGGAGCACAGGAAGCCGGAGCCCCCTGGTTCAAGGGGGAGGGAAGGGTGTGACCCCAAGCTGGTCTGCGGAACTGACTTAGCCAAGACGGGGGGGGGGGGGACCCCGAGGCAAAGGGACCATTTCACCAGGTCCCCAGCCTGCGAAGCCGCCAGAAGCAGGCGGAAGCAACCACAGCTCTGAACAAAGAACTGGGAAACAGACAAAGTTCCGATGCTGGGCATTCGGCCTTTGAACAAAATCCTACAACAAAATCCCTCAACAAAACCCTACAATTTTCTGCAAAAAATAAGTAAATCAATAAATGCACTGTTCACAAATAATCTTATGAGAATGCCTTGTATAGTCAGGAATTCTTGGTAATAAAAAATACCCTATATCCCTGGCTTAAGTTAGATTTTTAGACAATAAATTAAAAAACAAACAAACCCACATTTGGAAATATTGCTAGTATTTTAAGATTAAGTGCATCACACTATAAATAAATGGTACACTAATGTGACCTTATAGCCATAAAAGTGAATGCATAAGTCATTTAATTAGAAAAACAGAAAAGAATAAATTAAGGCGTAGTGAAGTAAATTATCCCCAAATGGCCTTCAGGAAATTCTGAACCATATTTGAAGTGTTACGGACATGAATTATGTGACTACCCATAAATATTTCTTAATCTTTTAAAAAGGGGACCTTTAAGAAACTTCAAAATAAATGAATGGAATCCAATCATTTCAAACTCAAGTGCTGTTATTTCTACAATATCTTGGATTATATGTTCATTTGTTCGCTGGAAGAAAAATCACATTTTCATTTCTTATATTTTATTTATATTAGTGAGGACACTTCAACATTAATTCAAATATCTATCCATTAAATGCAGAAATGTTAATGCAATATTAAAAGTGAAATTTCAACGAAAGCAAGGGAATAGCACATTAAGGTTCCCATGGCAATCCTCGTTCTACTCCTCCACTTCGGCACGGTAATACGGCCATTCACCACCGGCTCACGACGGCAGGGCGCGCGGACAGCTAAGGACGTGTCGCCTGGTTCGGGTCAGTGCAAGACTCGATGCCGCGCGACGGCTCCGGTGGCAGATATCCCCAACGGGCTCCCACAGAACCGGCCCACGCGAGGCGGCGCAATCTCCGGGCTCGGAAGGCCACGTCCGGGCTCACAGACTGCGCCCTTCCGCGTGCCCGCCACGGCTGGCCCCGAACCTCACGCCCCAGGATGCTGCGTGTGAGCAAGCGCCTCTGTCCAGTCTAGGAGGAGCTGGAAATCACAGATGACCCTTTCTGCCGTGTGTAAACCCACTAGTTCAAACGACTGGGAAGTCCAAGCGTCGTTACGGCGGCGCAGCGGCAGTGCCAGGCCACGTCACCGTTGGCTCCGTGGCTCCCGCGGCCTTCGGCGGCTCCGCGACGCGTGGCAAACTCAAAGTAACGCCCCGGCCAGCGTCTCCCCCACTTACCTCGAGGGACCGACTGGACTACGGTAAAACTACATGTGTAAGGACTTAGAAAAAAGTATAAATGATCTTTTTTTAAAAAAAAGATTTATTTTATTTATTGATGCATACCAGAGCTGGGGTGCAGGCCAGAGGTGCGGGGCGTGAGAGGACTCCCCAGAGACAGAGAACAGAACAGGTGGATAACCGAAGTCCACTGCTGAGGGGAGCAGCGGGGAGACAGGAGGGGTCTGCTGCGCCCTGTGGGAAGCTCCCTGGCCGGGGATCGAACTGGTGCTTCGGTGGCTGCCGACAGGTTCACAGTGCTGAGATTTAACCCGCTGCGCCCCCAGGGAGGCCCAGCCTCTGTAATTCTTTTTAAAGAATCACAGAAGTCCCAGCCACGTATTCAAGGATTTGTTCGATAACTAAATGTTCGGAAGAGAACACCACGTAGCCACTGAGCAGGAAGCACTGTGGCCCCTCGGCGCAGGGCGCTGGGCCGCAGTCACTGAGCCTGCCCCCTGGCATGGCAGGTGGCTTCCTGGCTCCAGTTATTCTATTTTTCTAATTCAAATGAGAGTCATCCTCTGCCCTGACTTGTGGCGATTACATGGCGATCGGGAAAAACAGCCTCCCCAGCACTGCTCTCTGCAAGCTGGTGCTTTCCCAAGGCGCGTGATCACCTGTCATGAACTTTCCTTTTGGGGTTACATGTTCATCAGATCAAGCTTGATTTTGTATCCAGATTCTGTTAACTGAAAGTGCTTGACCTCTCAGATACATTAATCACCATGGTGGTGACCTTGTCAAGTTCTCTGTGTAGATCTCAAAAATTCTGCTTTATATTTCTGATCTTACTGAAGAAATATAATTAGTGAAACCTTCTATTACTGTGTAGTGACCTTTGTTAAAACAGAAAATGTTGGGCCTCCCTGGTGACACAGAGGTTAGTCTCAGTGCTGCCAAGCTATCGGCAGCCACTGCAGACAGGTTCGATCCCTGGCCAGGGAGCTTCCCACAGGGCACAGCAGACCTCTCCTGTCTCCCCGCTGCTCCCTCAGCAGTAGATTTCAGTAGATCTGCCTGTTGTGCTCCCCACTCTGTCTCTGGTGAATCCTCTCATCCCCCCACACCTCTGGCCTATACCTCAGTTCTTACGTGCATAAATAAATAAATCTTAAAAAAAAAAAACAGCAATGTTACCATGAAACCTACTTCTATATATAGCTATAGCACCTTCCTTTTGTTATTTCTCTGATATCATTTTTCTCTGGGTTCTCAGCATTTCTGTATTTTTGTTTCAGATATATTTCTTTAATGAGTACACAGCAGACGAATAAAAATCTAGCTGAATGAATTTCGCAGAAGTAGATCCATTTAGCGGCTCTGTCTCTCCATCTTGGCGCTCACCCGTCCTCTTGCCCTTGTCTTTCCTTGTCCAGTTGTTTTTCTCATACCCCTTTTGCATCAACAGATGCTACTAGAACACAGACTGCTTCTGTTAGAGGCAGCTCTTCAAACTGTCAGGTTGGTCCATATTTGTACTTTTCTTCAGAAAAATACAAACTCTTCCGATTGAAGTAGTTTCAACCACCCACGCCCTGCGGGCTTTTTCTTCCTCCAAATTTGACATCATTGTTTTATACTCAATTTCTTTAGACTTACTCAAGTGTGTAACTGCTTGGCTTATACTTACTATTGCTTCTTACATCTCAGACTTTCTGGAATGAAATTCTTCTCCTTTGAAAGTATACTACTTAGAAGTTCCTTTAGTGAGGCCATTTTAACAGTACATCCTCAGTTTTTGTCCATCTGAAAATGGATGATAAAAGACCTTATTCTTAGCTAACCCATGCAGCAGTGTAGTCGGCATGAATTTTTTTGGGAATTACAACAACACAGCGCTTGCATGATGAAAGCTGAAACCTTTCATACCTACATAGAAAGCGATAAGGTAAGTACTATTTTAGTTTTATATGGCATTTATCTGATGAATATTTGAAATATCTATCACATGCATTTTTCACCAAGATTCTTACAATAATCCTGATAAGCTTAACACTAAGTATTCTGGGGCCTTCCCTGGTGGCCTAGGGGTTAAGTCTCAGCGCTATCACCTCGACAGCCTGAGTTCGATCCTGGCCAGGGAGCTGACCCACAGGGCGCAGCAGACCTGTCTCCCCGCTGCTCCCCTCAGAAGTGGATTTCAGTGGATCTGCCTGTTCTGCTCCCCACTCTGTCTCTGGTGAATCCTCTCAACCCTCCCGTGCAGCTCTGGCCTACACCCCAGTTCTTCTATGCAAAAATAAAATAAAAAAAAAATGTATTTTTACATCACCAATTTTACTTACAGGGACATGGAACAGGCCAAGATTTGTAACTGTGCACTCCCAGTATTCTTTTGACCCTACACAGCACCCCTAGGAGCCGCCGTCAGGGTGACTCAGAATGCCTGCCCCCGACAGCATTCTCTGTCAGCCTTTTCACAAGTATCAAGATTTCGCTAGTGCTCAAGAAGTCCCACTGTTGTAACTTTCAGTTTAAAAGAATTTTTTATTAACCAGAATTCTTAATTCCTTCCAACATGTCAGATAACAAATCTTTTTAAGATAACTAAGTCTTTGGTCTGACACATTAATATATAATTGATAATTTAAGTTAATATAAAAGTTCATTATTTTTTAATGATGTTCCTGAAGAATAAGTTATAAATCTGTGAGTAACAGTCCATTAAATTAACATTTCATTTATACAAAAGAGAAAGGGAAAAATTCCATCACATTGAAGGCTAGGATTCTGCTAGGTGTTGCTGGGTTTTTCATGATATACATGTAACACACACACACACACACACACACACACACACACACACACACCCAGACTACACAGTTTGATAGGAAAGGCAACTAAACTGTCAGGTCCTAACAGCTGAAAGAAGGGATATAGGGGGAAGCAAGAGATTCTCAACAACACTGATCATACAGTACTGCACCGGGTTGGGGGGCAGATCCCCTTCCCTCAGCATGATTTATAAATACTTAAGTGTCACGGATGTAGTAAGACACACAAAAATATGAATTGCAAAAGGATAAAGCATTGGCAATATATGTATTCTTTTTTTTTAATTTTTTTTTTATTTATACATACAGCTGGGGTACAGGCCAGAGGTGTGGAGCGGCGAGAGGCTTCACCAGAGACAGAGTGGGGAGCAGAACAGGCAGATCAGAAATACACTGCTGAGGGGAGCAGCGGGCGAGGCAGGAGAGGTCTGCCACACCATGTGGGATTCTCCCCAGCCGGGCGTCGAACTCGCATCGCTGCTGCCGACAGCTCCACAGTGCAGCACTTAACCGCTGCGCCACCGGGGAGGCCCAATATATGTATTCTTAAAATTGTTTCCAGTATATTAATAGCAAAATAACCTTGGCTGCGGGCGTGCGGCGCATGACGCTGGGGGCTCGGCGGGGTTCCACTTGGTTGCCAATTGGACTGCGCCATTTTTCATGTCGCAAGAGGCTGTTAGTCTGGGGACTGTGTCTGCTCACATCTGGGCTCCCCCTCATCCTGCAGCGAGAGCAGTTCCTGGGCAAGGATTTGTCGCTCACGAGGGAGGCACAGGAGCCTGCTAGTGAGCAGACGGCTTCCGGGAGCCACTGGGCGCCAGCCGTCCAGGGGCCACTCTGAGAATCACCTCAGCTGGGGCGGCCCTCGGGGGTCCGGGAGGGCCAGCCCGGCCCCGCAGCCTGCAGGCACGGGCTCCAGCACCCCGGGAAGACTGCAGGAGGGGAGCTAGACGAGGCCCAGGGCAGTGGGGCGGGGCAGACAGCAAGGTCTTTTCCATTTGGTCTTGCAGGGTTCATCTTAAGCCCTTAAAAAGAACCTCTGCGAGGTGAGCGGCCGAGTCACGACTGAGCGGGGAACACGGCCGGCCGCTGCTCGTCTCCCCAGGACACCTCGAGTGCGGCCGGGACACGACGGTCGGGCTGAGGGTGCACCGGGGTCAGTGCGCTCGGCAGCTGCTGCTGTCATCTCTCTTGAGAGTAATGTGCAGACAGAAGCCCTGAACGTTCTCCTTCCTCCACAGCGTCCCTCGCGGCCCCAAGGCGCACGACCCCGCCTGGCCAGGGCTGGACGGAGCAGCGCTCTCCACCCCCGGGTGGGGGGCGGGGGCGGCTTATTTCCGGCTGTGCCTGGACGGCACCCAGCGGGCAAGGAAACACCAGCCCCGCGCAGCTCCATCAGTTTCAGCATCACCCGTCACCAAAGGAGATGAGAATTCCCGTCTTCACAACTCCCTGACGGGCCCGACTCCCCCACGGGGTAAGCCTCGCGGGAACCGGCCGCAGGGCTCCAGCGCGAGGTCAGCGCCACCAAACGCAGCACTGAGTCTCGGGCGGCGAAAGGCAGAGGGGAGGCAGGCCCGTGTCTGCAGCCCGTTGGCAGAAACCCCAATTCCACAGAAACACTTTCCAGGCACGGCCTGCTAAAGAAGTTACACGTGAGAGGTCTGAAGTGCATTTAAAGATTCCTAAACAAACAGGTACGTAAGTGAAGTCCGGAAATGTGACAAAGTCACAGAAGTCCTTTTTTTCAGGCTGAAACCTGTATACTATTTATTTAGTTTGATTGTATCCCTGCGATTAATCTTCAATGACCAAGGACTAGAACAGTCCGAGGCTCACTGTGCTAGTTTAAGAACCCCATTCTATGTGGAAACATCGTGTTGTTAAATTCCCTTGAGTTTAAAACCTTAGAACTGAGTCGTGTTAGCCTATTAAAGACTTTATTAAACTTGCACAATACCCTGCAAAGACTGTTCCGTGACACATCAATGAAACTCAACCCCACTCTCTCCAATAATAAAAAAATGCTTTTTAAACGTGTTGCTTCTTAAGTGACGTGACACTAAAGAAAACTGTGCGCTGCTTTTAGAGTCCTCTTTGGAGAAGAACAGCCTCCGCTTCACGGCGTCCTGCCACGCCCTGCAGAGGTAGGGCCGGTAGTCGGCGTGCGGGGCGCTGGGGCGCGGGCAGGCGGGGGCAGGCCCCTCCGCGGGGGCCGGGGCGCTCCGCATGATGCTCTGCGTGGTGGCCAGCAGCAGCAGGCGGTACCCCCGCACGAGCTTCTGCAGGAGCTGCGCGCACCGGCTCAGCGCCGCCTCCTGCGCGCGCAGGCTCTCCCCGCCGTTGGCGCGGTCCGCCCAGTAGAAGGCGGACAGGCTGTCCACCACGAGCAGGCAGAGCGCCGGGCGGCTGCAGAGCACGGCCTCCAGCGCGTGCAGCGTGAGCAGGACCTGCGTGCTGCTGCCGCAGCGCGCCACGAGCAGCCTGGCCAGGCAGCGCCGCACGGCCTCCTCGGAGCTGTGCGCGAGCCGGCGCTCCAGCACGGTGACGAGGCGGAGCAGGTCGAAGCGGCAGTCGGTGTCGAGGAAGAGGACCTCCGCTTCCAGGCCGCCCTCCGCCCTCGGGAGGATGCACCGCGCCGTTAAATGGTAGAGCATTTCTGTCTTGCCTGTGCCTTCCGGACCATGAAATTCAAGAATATCACCTGTGTGAAGTTTAAAAACGTCAGTCAAAATGCAGCGGGCCACGAAATGAAGCCTGCAGACTTGCTCAAGGAGACATTTGCCGGAACGTGAAAGAAAATCTAAATTCAGTTGCCAAAATGAATCTGTACAAGCGTTTACAAGCGAGTGAGGACACTACAAGCAAAGCAGTAAACCGCACCCTGACAAAGGGCCGGCGACTGTCGGCAGCAAGGAAGCCGGACAAGCAGGACAGGCTGAGGCGGCAGAGGAGCCGGGGTGCGCTCCCGTCTGCTCGCTGACAGCAGAGCCGCGAGGAAGCCGCGGGTCAGGGCCCCCAAGACTCACGGCCCCCCACTTCGGAGCTGGTGGCTCGAGCCCACCCTCGCCTTCTTCCTTCTGTGCAGACCCCACGGGGAGGGACGGCAAGTGCCCAGCTTAAAGCTACTTTCCTCATTCTCAAGACTAATGTCCCCAAGTTTTCTCAGTTGCAGCCCGGGAGACACAGAGGGGTGGGTGGGAGTGGGGGGCAATACTTTGTTTTTTTAAAGATTTTTTTATTGGGCCTCCCTGGTGGTGCAGCGCTCAACTTCTGAGCCACCAGGGAGGCCCTGGGGTGGGGGACACGGTACTAAGTTTCGCTTTCCAGGCACAGGTGTCCCTCTGCTCTGCCGCCTCCCAGAGGGAGCAGCCATCTTGCTGCGTGGGGCAGAAGGTGCCCTGGGTTTCGGGGACCACGGGGAAGCCAGACCGTGCGCCCAGCTCCAGCACCAGGATGGGAGGGGCAGCTCCGCACGGTCAGCCACCGGCCGAGACCTCTGACGCGCTGAGACCGGCCCGAGGAGGCTTCCTGGGCGCGGGCGCTGTGGGCGGGGCGCGGCCTGTGCAGTCCCCAGCATCCCAGGGCAACCGCTGCACAGAGCCGAGGCTCTCCCCGCCAAGAGCATCCCTCAGCTGAACCCCAAAACACTTCCCACTGCCCTCGCCATTTTTTTCTCTCTGAACAGCTTAGAATTTGGTCCCGGCTGGTACGACATCTGCATTAGAAATTATTGTGCAGGGGCCTCCCTGGGGCGCAGGGTCAGTCTCAGCCTATGAAACTCTCGCAGCCACTGCAGCAGGAGTTGGATCCCCAGCCGGGGAGCTTCCCACAGGGCGCAGCAGACCCCTCCTGTCTCCCCGCTGCCCCTCAGCAGTGGACTTCAGTCAATCTGCCTGTTCTGCTCCCCACTGTCTCTGGGGAGTCCTCTCACCCCCCCACCTCTGGCCTACACCCCAGCTCTTGTATACATATATAAATAAAATCTTCCCCCCAAAAAGAAAGTATCGTGCAGGCCCCATGCATCCATGCCTGAGCTCAGACGGGCCTGACTTTCTCTTTCTACACTGCTCGGGAGGACTCTTCCATTGAGAACAGCACACACCAAGCAGACAGCACAGGGGGCGCCCCCCTGCAGAGCGCGTGCAACTCAACACTGCCCCCCACCCTGGTTCTTGCAGGTCTGTCTGCACCATTCGTTCACCACTGAGCCACCTGATTTAGAAACACCATGTTGAACATGGACATTCTTAGAGGTAAAAATTCCATGTTCTGAGAACCCAGTTACTTCTTCACCGTATGGAGAAATCCAGCAAGCTACTGCCGCGCCACGTAATAAGGTGCTATGAAACTCAGTCCATTTTCACAACAATGCCACATACAACTTCAACTCAAAGTGGACATCAAAGATTGCCCTTCTCCCCCCAGAGAGTCCAGGCCCAAGGAGGACAACTATTTACAGACCAACACTCCCGGTGCTCTTGTTGCAGCGACTAAACACACACTCAACCCCGGGGCTGGGTGCACCCCCTCCCACCACCCTAATGAGACGTTCAGCTGAAATTCCCGCCCTGCCCCCAAATAAAAGTAGTGTGTTTCGTCAGATTATTTTCTTCTTACAAAATTGCGGTTAAAGGTGCAAGTCAAAAAAAAGTAAAGGTACAAACTGCAGCGTAAGATAAACAGATCGCAGGGAGGTGCCGAGCGCCCTGGGTGTACCAGGCAGGAACGCTGTGAAGGGAGCAAATCCTGAGTTCTCATCAAAAGGACCATTTTTATTTAGTTTGTCTTCTTCTGAGATCACGGACGCTGACCGCCCAGTCCCGCTTCTGGGCAGCGCCGCCTGCTCTGCCACGGCTGGAGGGGACTTCCGCAGCGTGACACTGAGCGACGCAGCTTAACCCCCACTATTCTTGGGGCTCTTAAATGAATTATGTGAACTAAAAATCCCTGCTTTCTCCGTGCATTTAGATTGGTACGGGCGTTTCCGATCATTACGGCGAGAGCCGGTCACAGTGTGCTAAGTCAAACCGCTGCGCTGCGCCCCCACAGGGGGATGTACGCAGTTTCACTCAGTAAAACTGGGCAGCACAAAGAACTTCTTGCACAACGTGCGACGAATGCAGACGTGAGTGCTGACCTGGTGGGGGGTAAAGGCCAAAGCAATTTCGGAGCAGGGATTAGAAAAGCAGCGGGTGGGGGGAGTCACCGGCAGGTGGGCAGAGCCCAGCAGGTGAGAGGCCCACAGGGGCTGGGAGCCAGGCCCAGCAGGGGGCACAGCAAGGGCTGGGTCTTCAGTGCCTCAGAGGGGCTGAACCCAAGGCAGCGATGTAAAAGTTCTTCTCTGAGACAGGCTTGGAAATACGACGGCACACGGACTCCCGAACCCTGAGAACCTTTCACCGTCCAACGTGAGCTTCCTGACAACAACTGACAAGCTACCATCGTTGACAACAATCCCTCTAAGCCTGGCACTGCCCCTGCTGATGCTCCACTGGGTGTGCCTCTGACCAGTCTCTCGGCTGCAGGACCCATGATAGTTTTAAGCAAACATTTTTATTAGGGATTGAACGTGATGGTGCTCTGAAGTTTTTATAAACACACTTGCCCTGTGGCAGCCAATGCGCAGCTGGCAAAAGAGCATGGAATAGCACCCATGAGCCAAACGTCAAGAACAGAGGTTCGGGGGCTCCCTGGGGGTGCAGGGGTTAAGTCGTAGCCTGTGAAGCTGTTGCAGCCACTGCAGCACAAGTTCGATCCCCGGTCTGGGAGCTTCCCATAGCAGACCCCTTCCTGTCTCCCCGCTGCTCCCCTCAGCAGTGTACTTCAGTAGATCTGCCTATTCTGCTCCCCACTCTGTCTGGGGAGTCCTTTCACCCCCTCCATACCTCTGGCCTGCACCCCGGTTCTTGTATGTATAAATACATAACAATCTTTTAAAAAAAAAACAAACAGAGACTGGGAAGGCAGCAGGAAAGGGCACCCCGGGGCCATTCAGCCCCTGGAGAGGAGCGGCCACAGAGGCTGGCTCAGGGAGTCGAGTGGTTGAGAAGGGGCACGAGGTGAGGAGGCTCACCCGTCTTTAAAATCAACGCCTTCTGCCGAGGCTGAGTCAGACGAAGGTCACCTGAGGTCACGGAAACGCAGGCGCTCTGGGTGAGAGAGCAGGGCGCCCAGGAGATGGCGGCCTGCAGCAGGTCAGAGGGCACAGCGGCAAACTCTCAGCAGGGAGCAAGTTCCAACTGCATTGTTTTCCTGGCGAGGGGCTGGGCTCCCAGGCGGCTTTCGCCGGGTGAGCCCGGGGCAGGCGCCTTCCTGCACGCTCCCCAGGCGTGCTGAGCCCTGCGGCGGCGCGGAGCCCTTCGGTCTCTGGTTAGTAGCCAATGAATCTGGGCGGTTTAAGGTTAAATCTTTGGTTAAGAGAGTTGAAGGAGATTAAACCTCTTCTCCTTGCAGGTCAACAGCAAAACAGGTGAAAAGAGCGTCCCAACAGACCTGCAGATCTCAAACGTTCCCAGGGAGGTTTGGAACTAGATTCCCCATGAACTCGTGCAGCAATGAACTGAAATCAGTTTCTCTGACTTTATGAAGATTTACTCTCTAATCATAAGAGCAAAAATCATGTTCGAACACCTTCTATAAAGGGGACATAATCCTTTTAACTTCATCTGAAGTGACTCTAAGCTGGTGTTTTTGTGAACTGCTAAAAATTGTATCTTTGGGGCCTCCCTGGTGGCGCAGCAGTTAAGCGCTGCACTGTGGAGCCGTCTGGAGCCGTCCGACGCGAGTTCGACGCCCGGCCGGGGAGATTCCCACAGGGCGCAGCAGACCTCTCCTGCCTCGCCCGCTGCTCCCCTCAGCAGTGGACTTCAGTGGATCTGCCTGTTCTGCTCCCCACTCTGTCACTGGTGAACCCTCTCACCATCCCACTCCTCTGGCCTGCATCCCAGCTTGTATGCATAAATAAATAAATCTTTAAAAAATAATAAATTTTAAAAAATTGTATCTTTGTTCAGTAAAATTATTGCGTATGACAACTTGTATATAGATATATATTAAAAACAACGACAACAACAACAACCAGCCTCTACAGTTTTGGCACTTGACAAACTCAACTCAATCAGAAAATCTGGATGGTTTGGCCTTGATAGTCCCTCTCACAAATAGAATGCTGCAAGGGGTTTGGTAACAGATTGTCAGAGTGAGTTTACGAATCTAAGGATCTTTGAAAATAAGGAAAAGAAAGGAAAGCCAAAAATATATCATGTTAGTACCAATTTACTAATTGTATGACAAACATGTTGAATTTTCAGATTACAACTACAGTGCTGAAGAGGGAACGAACTGTACACGGCACTGAAATAGCTACTATGCAAAAGCGCAACATATCCCTACAACAGCACAGACTCCTGAAACCTGTAAACCTTCCACTAATTCAACGTGAGCTTCCTAGCAACAATTTCTGGTAAACTACCACTGTTGCTAAATACTTCTTATAATCCCAATATTGTACTGCTCCACTGAGTATGCACCTGACTAGTTTCACAGCTACAGGATCTGTGAGTTTTAAGTAAACATTTTTATTAGTGATTGAAGATGGTGTTTTTAAGGTTTTTACAAATGCAATTTTCAAATATAGACTATGTACAAACCCAAGTTTTAGCACCAGTTTCATTCCATACAACTTACTACTATCTTTTGTCTACATGTTAAATCAACATGTATCTTTAATTGATTGCCTGGATATTTTCTGCTAAAAAGATTATGGTCTACAAGAATTACTAAAGGGAGTTCTCCAGGCTGAATAAAAGGACAGAAGACAGTAACTCAATCCAACTGAGTCAATACGGGACACGGTAAATGAAACTACTCAGGTCAATATAAAAGACCGTTCCCATGTGCTTTATATTTCTGACTCTTCATCTCTCTAAGTAACACTTAACTTAGTAATAAGTTACTTTAGTAATTTTATTCAATAATTTTAAGTGTGCTAACAGGCAAACATTGTATAAAGATGTGATTTGAAACAGCACAAAGGAATCGAGAGGAAATGGAGCTTTCTAGCAACTTTCTATTAAATACACTGGTCAAAATTGAGATCGTTACTGACTTTAAAAGGCCCTAATCTGTAGTATCTTGGTGTGCCGAACATGAATGTAACCCTGAAAATTTTTTATTAGCTCTCGTTTTGAAGATATTTCATATAATTCATTTTATATGTTTCACCGTGTAATTTATCCAGTAGGACTGCAACAACATCCTAAATCAACCTAGAATGATGTAATATTGCATCACATTGCATAATACCATCATGCAGATATCATCCAGAGTTGATTGCATCGTCAAGACTCCAACAACAGAATCTTCTAGAAGAAGTCACAATTACTTTATATCGAAAGCACAACCCACAGCTGGAGTCTTTCTTCAGAAAGGAAAGTGCTCTGGTATTCTGTTCCGATACTGAGGGCCTCATGAATGCCTTAGAAATGACTCATGACCCATAAGAATGGAGACTATTTCTAGACTCTTCGAAACTGAGTCTTAAGGCTGTGCTTTTGCACAATGGAAACCGTCTTTCATCTATTCCAGTAGCTCATGCTGTCCACGTGAAAGAGACATACGATAACTTAAAGCAGCTACTGAATTCCATTGAGTATAACAAGTACAGCGGGCACGTCTGGTGATTTGAAGCTAGTTGCCCTTTTAATGGGACTGCAGCAGGGATATACAAAATACATGTATTTCTTATATGAGTGGGATAGCCGAGCAAGTGAACTGCACTGCTTGCGGAAGGAATGGACTCGCAGACAAAAATGTAGCAGTTGGAGAGAAGAATATCCAGCACCAGCTCTGGTCAAGGCTCACAAAATCCTGCGACCACCCCTTCACATCAAACTAGGGTTGATGAAGAATTTCGTGAAAGCCATGGACGGTCCTCGCCAGCTTTCCGATACCTACATGAACAATTTCCTCGACTCAGCGAAGCAAAGATTAAAGAGGGAGTTTTGTGGGTCCTCAGATTCGAGAGCTCTTCAAAGATGACCGGTTCAACAACTTGCTGCAGGGTGATGCGAAACAAGCACGGAATGCTTTCCGCCTAGTGTCTACAAACTTCCTTGGGAATGTTAGGGCAGAAAACTACAAGGAACTAGTAGAAGACATGCTGATGCAGTCTCAGAAACTTGGCTGCACTATGTCTCTAAAGATCCACTTCCTTATTCCATCTGGATTTCTTCCCTGAAAACCATGGTATGGTTAGTGATGAACACGGCGAACGTTTTCATCAAGATATTGCGTCAATGGAACAAAGATACCGGGGAAAATGGTCCACTACAATGCTGGCTGACTACTGCTGGACACTCCCCAGAGATGCCCCTGAACAGCTGTACAAGAGACAAGCGAAGAAATCTAAGAAGTCGTCTATGACTTGATTTTTTCACAGGTATTAACCGTAGGCCTATGACTACTGGCATGCATTTCATGATGTAAACATTCATTTACTGCAGATTACAAAAATAAACTAGAGCCAAAACTAGAATTTGACTGTCATATTCGTGTTGAGCACATACGAATTGATAGGAAATGATTAATCAGTAACATGACTTTTGTAAAAATTTGTTAACCAGTGATATTGAAGTTCAAATGATATTAATACAAATGTGATCACTACTTAATTAACATATTAACTGTAGTCCCCAGAGCAACCATTAGAAATATAATTTTTAAAAAATAAAGTAAAAACAACGACAGGAAATTAAAATGGTACACTAGCAAACATCTATCTAACAGAAAAGACAATAAAAGAATAATTTAAAAAGACATAAAACATATATGAAACAGACAGCAAAAAAGAAGTCATAAATCCCATCTTACTGGTAATTCACTAACTATAAATGGATCAAATCACCCAAACAAAAAAAGAAGAGACTGGGCCTCCCTGGTGGCGCAGCGGTTAAGCGCTGCGCTGTGGAGCTGTTGGCAGCCCGTGATGCAAGTTCGACGCCCGGCCGGGGAGAATCCCACATGGCGCAGCAGACCTCTCCTGCCTCACCCGCTGCTCCCCTCAGCAGTGTATTTCTGATCTGCCTGTTCTGCTCCCCACTCTGTCTCTGGTGAACCCTCTCACCATACCACGCCTCTGACCTGTACCCCAGCTTGTATGTATAAATAAATAAATCTTTAAAAAAAAAAAAAGAGACTGGCAGAATGAACTAGAAATGAAACACACGCTCCAGCTACAGGCTGTCTACGGGGGACCCAGCGTGCACTCGAGTCACACGTGGCTGACAGTGGAAGGACAGAACTATGCCAACAGTGGCCAGAGAGTACTGGAGTGGCTCAACACCTGAGGACAAACACTGTTACCAGAGTAAAGGACATTCGGATCACATTGCGGTAAAAGACATCTAACACAAAATTCACCCCCTTAGCATGTGTGAACACACAGCGCACTGGCGCTAAGAATACCTGCTTTCTACAGAAGGCTGTCCAGAGCTTTCAGCCTGCAAAACTGAAACTCTGCACCCATGAAACCAACTCCCCTTGTCTCCCCCGCATTCCTTCTAACCACCATTTTACTTTGTTTCTATGAATTTGACTACTTTAGATAACTCACATAAAGTATTCATTGAGTATCTTTCTTTCTGTGGCTGGCTTATTTTACTTAGCATGTCCTCCAGGTTCATCCACACTGTAACGTACGACAGGATTTCCTTCCTTTTAAAGGAATATACACCCCCTAATAATCACTTATAATAATGAAAAATATCCCATGGTGTAGACCACATCTGTTTAGCCATTCAACTGGATAAACATCTGCTTTGCTTCCATCTCTTAGTTACTTAGTTACTGCACTTAGTTAATAGTGCAGCTATGAACAAATAGAGGTTTGCAAGTATTTCTACACCCTGCTTTCAATTCTTTTGAATATATATCAATAAATAACAAAATGGCTGGATTAAATAGTAGTTCTATCTCTTAGTTTTTTGAGGAACTTCCACACTTTTCCATAGTGTCTACACACTTTTATAATCCCATCAACAGTGCTCAAGGGTTCCAGTTTCTCCACATCCTCACCAGTACCTGTTATTTTATCCCCTGTCGCCCATAGTAAACGATGCTAGTGGCTGGGGGATGACAAAGAAGGGTATTTTATAATGAAATTTAGATCAATCCATCAAAATACAATAATAAACTCATACGTGGCCAAAGGTACATGAAGCCCCAAAATACACAAAGCAAAAACTAACAGAATTAAAGGAGAAATAGAAAATTCAACAATTCAATATTCCACTTTCAATAATGGACAGACCAACCAGCAGGTGAGCAAGGAAATAAAGGACTTGAATAACACCAGACCCAACTAGAACTCAGAGATCATGTGACTCAGCTATAGAGGAACACACATTCTTCTCAAGGGTACATGGAACATTCTTAAGGACAGATCAGAGTTTAGCCATCATATAAATCTCAATAAATTAAAAAGATGTAAACCATACAAGTATATCCTTTGACCAGGGAAGACTGAAAATAAAAAACAATAACCAAAAAAGTCATAAATCTTGACCTCAGATTAGGTGATGGCTTCTTAGATCTGAAAGCAAAAGCATGAGCAAGAAAAGAAAAATAGATAAATGGAACTTCGCCAAAATTAGTAATTTTGTGCTTCAATAGACACCATCAAGATCATGAAAAGACGGGCCTCCCCGGGGGCGCTGCGCTGTGGAGCTGTCGGCAACGGCGATGCGAGTTCGACGCCCAGCAGGGGAGAATGCCACATGGCGCGGCAAACCTCTCCTGCCTCGCCCGCTGCTCCCCTCAGCAGTGTGTTTCTGATCTGCCTGTTCTGCTCCCCGCTCTGTCTCTGGTGAACCCTCTCGCGGCCCCACGCCTCTGGCCTGTACCCCAGCTTGTATGTATAAATAAAAAATAAATCTTAAAAAAAAAAAGATCATGCAAAGACAACCCACAGACTGGGAGAAAAATACTTGCAAACGACCTATTTTATAAAGACTTGTATACAGAATAAGTGAAGGACTCTGACAATGCAGTAACAAAATAAACCGTTTAAAAGGGGGCAAAAGACCTGACATTTCTCCAAAGAACACACACCTATTGCTACAAGCACATGCCAAGATGCTTAGCCTCATTAGTCATCAAGGGATTTAAATCAAAGCCACAACGAGGACATGTCACACCCAGCAGGAGCAATAATAAAAGACCGGTAATAACAACTGTTTGCAGGATGTGGAAAAGTCAAGAGAGCTGCTCTTCACTGCTGCTGCCAAGAAGTTTCAGGTGCTCTGGAACGGCCTGGCAATTCTCCCAAAGACAAAACATAGTGACCACACAAGCCAGCAACCCCTCTCTTGGTCATTACCCCAAAGACCTGAACACGTGTATGCGAGCAGAACCGCACGCAATGATGACAGCAGCATTCCATCACACCTGGCTCCAGCAACTGATGAATGACAAAAACACACGGCGGACGGACAGCAGAATATTCTTCCTGAAGGCGCGAACCAGGGCCACAGCCACCAAGCAGCGCGCCCGGCCGGCCAGCCCCCGCCCTGTGAAGGGTCAGGAGGCGCAAACCCACAGTCCGAAGGCGGCTCTGCAGTCACCGAGGGCTGGGGGCTTCCTTCGGGGGTGATGGAGCTGCTCTACGATCGGCTCGGCGATGGCTACGCAGCTGTGTGACACTAAGAGTCTCTGAACTGTACTCTTAAAATGGCGGATTAGCTCTATAAAGCTGTTTCATTAAAAAGGAAAATCCCACCTAATCACATGAGCTACTCTGTAGGGGCTCCCTGGTGGACACAGCACAGCGCAGTGGGCGTTCCCTGCTGGGAAACAGCAACGCGGGGGCAGCCGAGGGCTTTCCTGCCTTCCCACACTTCTACTGAGAAAAGGCAAAATAAGCTCAAGTACAAAACTCCCACAAATATCACGTGTTTGGATAAGCAATGGTTTTAAAATCCAGACTTGACCTCAGAGGGGCCGAACCCACCTCACCTGACAGACAAGGCAGGCCGCAAGCCGCCTGCCGTGCCCTGTTTCTCATTTGTCACTTGTGCAGACTGAGCGGCGCGTCGTGTGCACGTGACCGCGTGTGAAAGGCCACCCAGTTCCCGCACGGGCCCTGGGCGCGCGTCCTTACCCTGCGTGGGCGCATCTTCATCAGCGAACAGGTGCGGTTCTATTTCTTTCAAGGACCTTCTTCCTCCCAGCCGGGCCAGGAGCTGTGAAAGGAGAAAGAGCAAGATCCCAGTGACACACGCCTTCCCCGGCCAACATCCCCGGCGACCAGAGGTGTTCCAGGGGCTGCACGAGCGGCCGGGACACACACTTGCAGCAGTTCTGCCTCAAAGGTGGTGGAGAAGCTCAGTGCGGCACTGCAGGTGCTGTCACAGAAACACACCCGGGCTGCGGCAGGGACGTGACAGCGGGCGGCCGGGGACACGCGGCCGCAGCGGCGCCGCCAGGAGGGCTTCCCCTGCCGAGTCCTTTCCTGTACCCTCCGTGCCATTCCCCAAGGCCTGGACCATGGAACAGATGAAGCTCCACACACCGCTGGAGCCCACCCTTCCGAGAGCATCCTACCTGCGAACCCATGTCCGGCCTCTCCCTCAGGCGGCAAAGCCCAAAGGGGGGATCTGCCCCGGCTTCCCACCAGCTCCAAAATGCCCCCGGCTTGGCAGGGACCAGGCGGCCGTCAGGCTGAAGCTAAGCAGGCGTGAGCGGCAGGGCAGGGCAGGGCAGGGCAGGGGGAGCCTCAGACCCGGAGCTTCGTGTCTGGCTAGCCCAGCAGACTCGCGACAGAGGCGAGACGGCCCCCGCGATCGGAGCCCGTTTCGGAGGCAGCCACCGAGCTCCCGTGCGGGTGGGGAGAGTGACGTGGCGCCGCGGCTTAACCATCACGCAGTCATGGGGGCGCCCTGCGGGCGCGGGGCGAGCCGGACGCTCACGTGAGCCAGCAACGGCCGGCACGAGGGCGCCCTGCGCTCGCGGACTCGCCCCCGCCCTGGTGACCGGGTGTCTGCACGGACCCCGCGGCCGGGGCCCGGCGAGGAAGCGGAGACGGCACCGAAGCAGCCCGGGCCGGGCCGGCCGCAGCTTGGAACAACGCCAGGCTTCCCGCGGAGCGGGCCTGAGGCCAAGCCGCAGTGGGCGCGTGCGAGTGCGCGGGCCGGCCCGAAGGCCAGTGCTTCCCCCCGCAGCGCTGGGCTCCGGGGCCCGCACAGCCTCGCTCCGGAGGACGCGCCGGCCCCGGCTGGTGGAAGCGGCCCCAAGCTCTGCCCGGCCGGCGGGGCCCGCGCCCCCTCTCCCCCGGAGGCAGGCCCAGCAGGGACAGGAAAGGCGAGCGGGGCGGCGGGACGCCGCTGACGGCCGCGCGGGGAGGCGGCGGGGGAGCAGGGGTGGCGGCAACATCTGGGACACATCGAGGTTTCCGCAGTCTTTTTAAGAAATTTCAAACCCACAGGGAAACACCACATGTGCTTTCGCTGCTTTTCTTCGGGCAGCGCTTCACCTCCGATACTCCCCTCTCCTGAGGCACGCGCGCTCCTGCAGGGCACTGCGGGGCGGCTCACCGGCCCCGCGCCCACCCGCACTTCCCTCCCTCCGCCCGCGCCCCGCGCTTCTCCCGGGCCGCATCCAATCCAGGAGGCGCTTGTGGGGTTCGGGGCAGCAGCCGCGGGCCTTGTCGATAAGAGATCGCAGCCGGGACTCGGTGGCAGTGTTTACAGAGGGAGAGGGGCCTCATTCCGAGGGAAGCTCCTATCGCCGGCCCTAACAAACCGGAGGTGCGATCGGCCTCCCTGCTAACATCCAGCTGCGCGGGCAGACAGCCCAAGTGGCCAGCTGCTTAGCCGCGGTCAGGAACGCGGGCCGGCGGAGGGGAGGGCAGTGGACGTCTCGCAGTGCAGGGGCGGGGATGCAGCACGGAGCTGATTCTGGGCAGGGGGGCGAACACAGAAAGGGCAAGACTGTGATCACAAAGACCAAGTCACTACTTAATAACTATCAGTCTCGCTAATATTTGCTTCGGATGGAGAGGCCACTGATACTTCTTCCTACGAAAAGACAAGCAGTCGTGACGGACACTAGTGTCCAGTGCTCACCACGCAGAGAAAACCAGCTCCGTGAAAGGTACAAAGAGCCCACCCCCGGGGTGGGGCTATGAGGGACCCCAGGAAGCGTGCGAGCACCCTCGTTTCACAAAGGTGGGAGCCAGGGGTTCCTGTTTCCCAGGTCACAAAACTGGTCCTTGGGGCAGCCAAGAGCAGGGCAAGGCTCCCAGTCCAGCTTTCTCCACCTCAGTCTCCAAAATATGACATTAGAAGATCTCTGGAAGAATGTACCAGAAAAAAAACCACCACCTTGGGCGCTGTTAATAGGGACGGGGAAGTTTCCTCCTTACATCAGCACTAGCAAAATTTCCTATCATGAGATGTTTTAATAAATAGGATAAATTAAAGATTTTATTGTGTATGGCAACTCAGAGTGGACAATTCAAAATTTCCCCATCAATTATTTTTATTTATTTATTTAGCTTTTTTTTAAGATTTATTTATTCATACAAGCTGGGGTACAGGCCAGAGGCATGGGGCGGCGAAAGGGTTCTCCAGAGACAGAGTGGGGAGCAGAACAGGCAGATGGACGGAAACACACTGCTGAGGGGAGCAGCGGGCGAGGCAGGAGAGGTCTGCCGCACCATGTGGGATTCTCCCCGGCCGGGCATCGAACTCGCATTGCCACTGCCGACCGCTCCACAGCGCAGCACTTAACCAATGCGCCACCAGAGATCCTTATTTAGCTTTTTAAAAAGATTTGTTTTATTTATTTATGCATACAAGAGCTGGGGTGCAGGCCAGCGGTGTGGGGGTGAGAGGACTCCTCAGAGACAGAGTGGGGAGCAGAACAGGCGGATCCACTGAAATCCACTGCTGGGGGGAGCAGCAGACCAGGCAGGGGAGGTCTGCTGCGCCCTGTGGGAAGCTCCCTGGCAGGACTGAACTCAGGCCTTCAGTCTGCAGCTGCTTGATAGCACTGAGATTTTAACCCCTGAGCCACCAGGGAGGCCCTCCATCCATTATTTTTAAATTCAAGTCAAATCAGCCTTTTTGGGAATGTGTGAAACCCACCAATTATCTAACAGCTATGTGCCAATGAAGCTACTTGGTGGATGACACTAAAAAAATGGCCCAGCACGCCGAGAATATATTGGAAACGCCACGGCTGGTGTGCAGAGGCAAGCGTGGGCGGCTGGGGGTTTCAAAGGCCTCCTCAACACCAGGACCCCAGGAGACTCCACGGAGCACACCAGGGCACAGAGGAAGAAACTGCTTCCACACCACGCGGCCTGGCCAGACAGCGCCCACAGCACTTAAGGGGAAAGGGCTCGCTCGGCCGGGTCTGCTAACAAGGAGAAAGGTGAAAGGCTCTGTCAGCTCCCCACTCGCCTTCACGCGCTCCTCCAAAGCAATCCAAGCCAAGCCCTCTGGCTCAGGACCGCCGGCCAGACGGGCGGGCACGGGGGTGGCGGTGCAGCCTTTGCTCAGCGACTTGGCTGTGTTGGGCCCTCGCCTGGGGGATGCTAAGTTTACGCTGACTTGGAGTCATTTTGCGTTTAACCTGCATTTCGAGTGATGTTTGAGCATCATTCAGCTGCAATGTAGTTGTCATCATACTCCCAGGGAGCAGGGGCTGGCAGACTATGGCCAGCAGGCCAAATCCAAGTTCAAAAAGAAGGGGCGCTGGAACACGGGCAGGCGCGCTGGCTTGCGTGTCTGCACTGCCTTCCCATCAGAACCGCAGCTGGGCTGTGACGGACACCACCAGGCCCACACGGCCTGAATCCTGACTGCCTGGTCCTTCTCGGAAAGAGTTCGCTGACCATCTCGGAGTGTTGCTTCCCTCTCTGAGACAGCTGTGGTAAAAGAAACAGCCAGCCGGTAGGATGGGGCGCCCCAAGTCCTGGTGAACAGGCGGGCTGAGTCACCGACTGGCGAGGCCTGCACTAGCAGCGTGGGCCCCCACACTGACCACGAGGTGCTGTGATGGACAAAAGCATTAGATCCTGACGAGTGACTGTCTCACAATTTCCTGGTGAGAGAAGGCCAAGACTCCCCCCACCGCCACCCCACCTTTAAACATCTCCTCCTGGGCCTCCCTGCAGGGGGTTAAGCACAGCACTGTGGAGCTGTTGGCCGAAGCAACGCAAGTTCGAGCCCCGGCCGGGGAGATTCCCACAGGGCACAACAGACCTCTCCTGCCTCGCCCGCTGCTCCCCTCAGCAGTGTACTTCAGTGGATCCGCCTGTTCTGCTCCCCACTCTGTCTCTGGTGAACCCTCTCACTGCCCCACGCCTCTGGCCTGCACCCCAGCTTGTCTGCATAAATAAATCTTAATAAATGAATAAACATCTCCTCCCAGGACCAAGCTAATTCTCTTTTCCAGCACTGGCTCCCTCTGCGTCAGTCTGTACTAACGCCTGGCCTGCTTGTGCTCTCTGGGGAATCCCTTCCTAGAGGTCAAAGGACCCAGGCTTTGGGGTCAGGCAGTGACACTGCCACCCACGACCTTCGAGCAGTTCCCCTAAGGGAACCAAGCTCCAGCTTAGCACAGAACCCAGGACTCGCGACTCTGCTTGGGAAGCAGCCTCTCCTTCCAAACCAACTTCCAGTGTTCCTGAAAACTTAAGTTAGGAACAGTGGGCAATGAACCATGTGGCCAGCGTTGTAAACCAACGACGCCTCAAAAAGAAAAAAAAGGGGGTCTCCCTGGTGGCTCAGCGGTTGAGCATAAATAAATAAATCTTTAAAAAAGAAAGGAAAAATCAGTAAAATATTTGATTGTTCTTTTTCTAAAACACCAAATTCAGTCCGTTGACCTCCGCCTCCCGGGGAGCCGCGGGATGCCCCGTGGGACAGCGGCCCCGACGCCTGCCGTGACCCCGACTCCGAGCTCCTGAACCGGTGGCTGCCACTCTGTGGGCTCATCTCCTGAAGGCCCCGCGGGCGACGATGGCTGGAAACAAGCTGGGGGGCGGGGGCTCGGGGCCACCAGCAGCGACGCGCCGCCGGCGGGTAAGGCCAAGCAGCCTGCGCAACGGGCATCTGCTGCAGAAGGCAGCGCCCAACGCCCCGGCAGCGCCCCCCTTCCTGGCTGCTCCCGCAGAGCCTGCCCCGACGCGGAGGCGCGCTGCTGGCCCCGGCTGGCCCGACGGGACCCTCAGCCACCGCGCACTGAGCAACGGGCGCCCGCCCCTGCCCCGCGACTCCGGGGGGGCCTGCAGGTGGCCTCCAGGTGCACAGGTGAGCGGGGCACGGGGTGCTGGGGGGCGCGTCGGGGCACAGCGTGCCCAGGCTTGCACCCCACGACCCCTTGCGAAGCCAGGGCCCCGCGAGCCGCCGGCCCTGCGACCCCCAACCCGCGAACTCCCAGTCCGCGGACGGGACTGAGAAGCGCAGGCCCTGAGGACCCCCGACTCGCGAAGCTCGGCGAGAGAACCCCGGCTGGCCGGCCCGGCCCCGCGAAGCCCCGCCTCGGCACCCCGCCGCGCGCGCCCTCCGCGCCGCCCCGCCCGCCGGCGGCCTCGCCCGCCTCCCCTCGCTGCCAGCGCCGCGGCTCTCACCTCCGTCCCAGACTCAGCGCGGTGGAAGTCACTGCACATCGCCCCTCAGGGTCGCCGCCCCCGGCCCTCAATTTTCCCGCCACCAGCGCCATTCGCCGTCCCGGCGTGCGCACGCGCAGTGCGCCCCCGCCCGGTGGCGGGCATGCGCAGGAGCGCAGCGGCGCCCTCGGTGACGTCACGCCCGTCGCCTAGGAGACCGCGGCCGGGGTGGTTTTCTTCTTCCGCGAACTTCCGGCTTTCTCGACTGGGGAAGCTGGCCGCGCGCGCTTCTGTTATTTCCTTAACGACCAGCAAGACATTTACTGGGCAAACGGGCCTCTCGGCCCTTCCGTGGGCTGGAAGCCTCTGTCCGTGCCGGCGGCTGCTGGCTCACTCCGAGCGGAACCGAAGGACGGGCGTCTCGAGCCCCTGGGGCTGGCGGAGTCGTGGCCCTAGAGGCCATCGAGGGCCCGCCCGCTCGCAGACGGGCCGCCGCGGACGCCCGCGGAAGCCACGGCGCGGGCCAGAGCCGCGAAGCCCACGAAGAGCGCGGGGCGCCCTGGGGGACCCCTCCGCCTACTGCGTCCCTGGGGTGTTTTTTCAAAAGCTCACTTTCCAACAGCTGTGTCTGTTTCCTTGGCAAAACTGTGAGGCTGGCGCCCCCCACCCTCGCCTTCCCTTGCCCAGATCCTTGCACTTGCAGCTGTGTAATTGAGAAGCAATGACTGTAACAGCGGTGCTGGGAGTTAACGCTCACAGGGAAGGGCACCGCCCTAAGTGCGTTGCAGGGCGGTCCTCCCAGTCCCGAAAGGAAGGTGCTGGTAGCCCAGTTTACAGGCGAAGGAGCAGAGGCCCGGTTTTGGCCCACGTGACCTTATCGACCAAACTGTAGTGTGTTCACACTTTCTTGGGAAATAGGAAGCAGAGAGTGTGAACACAGTTCTTCAAAGAAACTTGACGGTGAAGGAAGGGTTAACAGCATCCAGATCTGTTAGGGCTGAGGTAGTCCCCTGAGCAGACAAGGCCTGGGGCATGCTTAGTGCTGGTGGGAAAGAGCTGGAGCTCTCAGAACCCAGAAAGGAGGGAATCTGTAAGCATCAGCTCTGGAGGGATGGGGTGGGGGGCGTCTGCATTGTGAGCAGGGCGGAGGAGTCAGGTGTGGAGCAGAGGCAGATAAAGGTTCCAGTCTGAGGGCTTATGTTTTCCCCTGAAGTAGAAAGCGACGTGGTAGAAATCAGATTCAGTCCTCTCTCTTGTGAAAATTAAAGATGCATCTGAGTGGAGTACCTAACCCATGCTATCCATCTCCCAGCTCTGCTAAAACGCTCCTTGGAAAACCATTCTTGTCTGAGGAGCAGGGCGTGATGGGCTCAAGGGCTATTATACTACTGTCCGTCTGGCACTAGTGATCATAAGTAGGAAAATTCTCTGATCACACTTAATACTCAGCATATATTAGTACTGTTTTTTCATTGTACACTTGTCTCCCTACTTATGATTTTCTTGAATGCCAACATGAATCGCCATGGATTTTGATGTCAGGTACTCCTAGAATTTTAAGCCTTAGTAAACTTCCGTTGCTACTAAGATACAAGCCGCTCTGGACTCAGGGGCAGTGTTGTGATTGATGACCACATGAAAGAAGCCAGCACTACCCTTGCTCTTTCTTAGATCGTCACTTAATGTGGTGCCAGAGCTGGCCTATGTTCAGCGTCTGTCTCCTGCCCACCAGGCCAGCACTCACTGGGGCCAGGTTTGAGAGGAGCTGGCTGGCTGTCGTCTGGGGTGGCCCACCAGAATGTGTGCTAGAATGTGTCTCTGCAGTGAGATATCACAAAAATACAACATGGAAAAAACTTTCTTACAACTCTTTTCAAGGAGCATACAGCACAGGTTTGGTTAGAAAACAGCTTTGGTTGGGCCTCCCTGGTGGTGCAGGGATTAAAGCCTCAGTGCTATCAAGCTTTCACAAGCCACTGCGGCCTGAGTTCAATCCCTGGCCAGGGAGCTTCCCACACGGTGCCCCAGACCTCTCCTGTTTCCCCGCTGCTCTCCTCAGCAGTGTTTTGTGTTTTTTTTTTTTTGTACATACAAGCTGGGGTACAGGCCAGAGGCGTGGGGCGGCGAGAGGGTTCACCAGAGACGGAGTGGGGAGCAGAACAGGCAGATCAGAGGTACACTGCTGAGGGGAGCAGCAGGCGAGGCAGGAGAGGTCTGCCGCACCATGTGGGATTCTCCCTGGCCGGGCGTCGAACTCGTGTTGCCACTGCCGACAACTCCACAGTGCAGCGCTCAACCGCTGCGCCACCAGAAAGGCCCAGCAGTGTATTTCTGATCTGCCTGTTCTGCACCCCGCTCTGTCTCTGGTGAACCCTTTCGCTGCCCCACACCTCTGGCCTGTACCCCAGCTTGTATGTACAAATAAAATAAATCTTTAAAAAGAAAAAGATAATTTTTCGCATCTATTCTTTCAAAACCTAGGGAATAGCATTGCTCATGAAATATTTTTGTAGGTAATACTGAAGTTGCTCATTGCATAGATTAGAGTGTTTTTGCCTGCAAGTCACAGAACACCCAATACCAGCTGATTTAAATAATAAATGGGATTTATCGGGTCATGTAGCTGAAAGTCCAGAGACACGACAGGCTTCACGGTCAGCTCAGTTAAGAGGCCCGTCAGGCAGACAAGTGCCCCCGCTTCTCCATTCCATCGTCAGGTGCTTGTGTTCTACCTGGTGCTCTGTGCCCACACCTGAAACGTTCACACCATCAGGGAACTGTATGGCGCCAGTTAGGTGAGGTCCAGCCTCACACTTCACCCCAAGATCCAGAGGGACAGGCGGGGTCTTCAAAGTCGCAGGCTCTGTGAGAGGGGGAGTGACAGATGGAGGGTACTGGGGCAGGAGGCCGCCGCTGCCCTTAGACCTCATGTCACAAAGCCACATGTCCGGGGTCCCCAGCCCCCCACATTCTGCTCACTTCTCTCAAAGTAAACCTTCCCTCACTGACAGGGAATCGATATTTGAGAAGAGGGTGTCACAACTGACCGCTGTTCTAGGCTGAGCGAGGTGCTGGGTGCCCAGCTGCTAGCAGGTCACCTGTCAGGGGCGAGGCCTCTGTTAAGGCCACACCTGCTTCTGTGGCTGGCCCGCAGCCAGCTTTGAAATGGCTGGAGCCGAAAGCTTTAGAAACTTTCAAGAGCTTGCTGGAGGCACTGTCCTGAACCGCCGGCCGGAGGGCGGCCGTGGGTCACTGCGGAGCCGTGTTGCTTGCGCACAGCCCACAGAGCTGCCCTTAGAACTTTTGGACACAGATTCCTAGAATTTACCCTAAAGTCATATCTCCAGTTTCTCTTCTAGGTTTATTCCCATGACATCCACTGCAGTGGATTTCAAATTTGTTAGAGCCATTTTCAAAGAACAAATTTTAAATATGGGGACTGAGATCCTGGCACAGCCCTGCCCGGTCCTGGGTCCAGCTTCCTGAGGTGGCGCCCTCCTTTCATTCTCTGCGCGGAGGGGCTAGTGTGTGGCTTCCCTTCACCCATGATCAATATTCTGGACACGCCATGGGGTACTTATTCTAACCCATTTCTTTTTTTTTTAAGACTTTATTTTTGCGTAGAAGAACTGGGGTGCAGGCCAGAGGTGCGGGGGGTGAGAGGACTCCCCAGAGACAGAGTGGGGAGCAGAACAGGCGGATCTACTGAAATCCACTGCTGAGGGGAGCAGAGGGAGACAGGAGAGGTCTGCTGCGCCCTGTGGGTCAGCTCCCTAGCCGGGGATCGAACTCAGGCCATAGCGGCGGTAGCGCAGATTTAACCCCCAAGCCACCAGGGAGGCCCCTACAACCCACTTCTGGGTTAGGATGCTGAGACCCAGGAAGCTTTGGCCTCTATACTGTTCCAAAGGAAGGAAACCAGGCCTGCCTGACTGTAACACAGTAAGTTGCTTCCAGAAGATTCAAAGGATCTAAGGCCTTTTACAACTCTGTGATTCCTTACTACAGAAGACGCAAGGAGGTGGGGAAGGGGAGATTGGCCATAAGCCAAGCAATAATTGCCCTAACCTAAAGGAGCATTCTCCTTTCCTATGGGAACAAAACAGGGAGTGTGTGGGAGTACACGGTCCGGACGCTCATGTCCTCACTTCAGCCTCGACATGTTTCCCGTCCCCCGCTGAGCTGCCGAGGCCTCTCGGTTGGGCATCAGCTGTCCTCTGAGAGTCCCTGCTCTTCTTTCATTCATCTGTCCATTCCCTTTAGTCCCAATTCTTATGCCACCTTCACCCCTGCCAGGGAATCACTCTCCTGTGTTTTCTGTGCAGACCTGAGCACGTGGGTCCTTCACAAAACCCACAGTTGTGTGTTGAATGAGGATGGGTTGGGGGCACACAGGTCACGCTGCTCATTCTGTGAGCGTCGACTTAGGGGTCCACGTTTCATTCTGCTCTACTTTGTGTCACGGGGTACTCTGGGCGCAGCGGGGCGGGGTGGACTTTGCAAGCTGCATTTCCAGCTTCCCTGGGAGTCAGCTTCTGATTCACTTAGCCTGTGAGGGGTGCCCTGGGGAGACCGGAGGACAGAGGAGGGAGGGAGAAGCCGGGCTCCCACCTCTGTTTAGGATCTCCTGCAGCAGCTGTACCTTCTCTTAGCTCCAGCCACCACTGTTGGGGTACAGGGGGAAACCCCCCACCAAGATGACTCATTCATTTGCTGAATGAGTCATCAAACAGCATCAGAAGGGGTAGCAAAGGAGAAGACCCCAACTGAAGAGTGCGCAGGGCAGCTACGGTCACTATGCACATCTTGTCACCTATTAGAGAGAAGGGGGTGTGAGTTCAGTGCCAGGAGACCCCAGATGCCTGGAGGGGGAGGGGAAAGGATTTCATCTCTACGTGTGATAAGGAAGGAAAATGATTTCATCTTCCTTGGAGTGAATTGGCGTTCTCGGCAAAGACATGCTCAAGCATAAGCTACTAGATGCTTCCAGCTCATAAAAAGGGAGCAGAGATTGCTTCTCCGATTAAGAAAAGGGCAGAAGCTTAGGAAGGATGATCTTCTCGATTGGGGAAGGGTGAAGGACCTAGCAAGGACAGGAGCTGCTCCTCAGTCCCGAGGGCTTTCACTGCTCTTGCTCCAAATTCTCCGCATTCCAGAGCAGGGTGTCTTGGGGAGACCAGTTCTGAGACTCTTGGAGTGTTCTGATGTGAACACCAGCACCACTCTACAGCCAGGCCTGAGTCCCAGCTCTGCTAGGTGACCTCGGTCCCTGGATGCGGTCACAAGCCTCCCGCACTGTCCCTCCAGCCCAGAGGTGGGGATGATGACCACCTGCTGCAGGAACCACCAGGCTGCCTTACCTGCCCGTTTGGCTTCTCAAATGTTTCCTCACCTGTGCAATCAATTGCCTATGTTAAATTCCCTCTGTTTAAAACCCTTGGAGGGTTTTCTGCTTTTCTGTTCCTCCTCAGGATTCCCCCAGCCTTTAAAGTTACCCTGTATTTTTAAGGTCTAGAGCTATTCTATTTCTTTTTTTAAAAAAAATTATTTAGTTTATTTATTCATACAAGAGCTGGGGTAACATTGGTTCACAACACTGTCTGTTTCAGGGGTACAGGTTCACATCTGTACGTGTATGTCATCACACTGCCCCACCAGCAACACCCCAACCACAGCCCTTCAACCTGCCCCACGCGTGCAGTTGCACACACTGGTGGAAAAGTGCAGGCCGTGCGGCTGCGTGTCAGCACAGCTGTGGGCGAGGCTACGTGATCGTGGCTTTAACAGCAGGGGTGAGAAGTACGCGCGGGCCACTGTCGTTCTGAAAGAAACGAGCTTATTCTTTTCTTTTTTTTTAAAGATTTATTTATGTATGCATATAAGCTGGGGTGCAGGCCATAAGTGTGGGGGTGAGAGAACTCCCCAGTGACAGAGTGGGGAGCAGAACAGGCGGATCCACTGAAGCACACGGATGAGGGGAGCAGCGGGGAGACAGGAGGGGTCTGCTGTGCCATGTGGGGAGCTCCCTGGCCAGGGATGGAACTCAGTCTGCAGACAGCTTCATAGGCTGAGACTTAACCCCTTGTGCCACCAGGGAGGCCCAGATCCCCCCTCTGTTCTGCTCCCCCCTTTGTCTCTGGTGAATCCTCTCACCCCCACACCTCTGGCTTATGCCCCAGCTCCTGTGTGTATAAGTAAATAAAAATAAATCTTTGAAAGAGAAACAAACAAAACAAAATAAGAGGTGTGGCCAGAGGATCTGAGCTGTAACTTCGGCACTTTATGGAGGAGCACAGGCAGCTCAGCACCGCCAGAGGCAGAGAGAGGGGAGCAGAGCAGGGCCCAGCTAGCCACACCTGACCTGCTGGAGTGAGCTCACCTGATCTAGGCCTCACCCTGCTTTTGTTTTACTTGTAAGCCAAAAATCCATCCACACAGACACACACACCATTGTCCTTGCCCCCTTTATTTGCTGAAATATTTTAGCCTGGTGGGAAGGTAAAGTGAGGATGAGCGCTCACGGTGCATCCAGTGTTGTATGTTCGTTCATGTTCAGTTCATTAACAGGAGGGCCCAGGGACTGCGATCTCCCTGAAGCCCAGAAGTGCACACCTGGAATCTGAATTCTGTTCCTCTAACTGTTGGTCACTATGCACTGTTCGTGCATGGCTCAGGGAGCTGAGTGATAAAGATGTGGGGTGATAGGTCTAAAAATGCCTGCGTAGCTTCCAGTGTCAGCTCTGATGTCTCAAGTTCTCGGAGGCCAGTCCCATCCTTACAACAACAATAAAACCTGAACAGATTGAAAATTAATAACTTGTCCCAGACCCGTGAGAGCCCACAGTATCAGGGGAAGTCACTGAAATCTGGAGAAACAGGTGGATCCAGAGTCACAGATGAGACCCGCTGACCTGGAACCGAAGCCGCCAGAGGCATAACCTGCAGAAACCCTTCAACGGTGGCTGTGGTGAACTGCTGGAGGCTGAATGTGGACTAGAGGAGTTTGAGAAACTCCAGGGACTGTGGTCTTAGAGGATTTCCACACTGCGGTGGAATTTACCTCCAGAAATTCCACTAGGTTCTCACAGCAAAGATCCAGGAAAGAGCCCCTGGTGATTCTGGCAGGGGGAGGGGAAACCGGGTGAGAGCAGCCTCATCACAAAGTCTCACCATCGGGGCACCTCACCCAGCCTCGGGGAGGGGCACCTCCCAGCTCCAGGCTGTGGTAGTCTTCCTGTCTCACGAAGCTGGAAGACGCTGAGAAAGATTTGTGAATGCCACATTACTGGGCAAAAGCTAGTATTTAATCCTAAGGCCATTGAAGTCTTTCCCTCCCTACACCTTATGACATATCACTAGTCTTCAGTGTAAGAGTGGAAATGGCTGAAAGAGTTGCAAGAAATAGATTTGAGAAGGAGTCTCTAGGGAAAGCCAAAGACAACAGGACAAACTAGACCAAAGAGAGTTGAGGAAACTGAAGATTCAGTCACCAACAACTATGGCAAGCACTAAACAGTCACTTCTTAGTTAGATTAAGAGTAAACTTCACAGTGTCCCTGGTGACACAATGGGTTGGGTCTCACCCTATGAAGCTGTTTGCAGCCACTGGCACGAGTTCGATCCCGGGCCAGGGAGATTCCCACATGATGCAGCAGACCTCTTCTGCCTCGCCCGCTGCTCCCCTTAGCAGTGGATTTCAGTCAGTCTGCCTGTTCTGCTCCCTGCTCTGTCTCTGGTGAATCCTCTCACCACCTCACACCTCTGGCCTACACCACAGCTCTTGTATGCATAAATAAATAAAATTTTTAAAAAAGAGAGAGAGAAAACCTCACACTGAAGGTTTATTTTCCTCAGTTCCTATTACCCAATGCCTCATGTCTGGCTTTCAAGGAAAAGTTACAAGGCGTACTAAAAGGCAAAAACATAACCATAAGGCTGAAAGACCCCAGGAATGAATATAGACTGTTAGAAGAGCTTTGGACTGAACCCCAAATGTATAAAGCAACCTCAGTGAAGGGGGCAAGGAAAGAGGGGCTGGGAACAAAGTAATTGGTGGTGGGTGGTGGCAGCCAAGTCTTATTGCTGGAGGGATGGATGTGGTGATGGGTCAGAGCGGGAGACATTAACAAAAACTCCTGTCTAGCATAATATAGTTACAGATGCTGACATAGAGAAATGTAGGTAGACCTTCATATAGACTAGGAGAAAACCACAGAACTGAATAGTGCAGATTTTAGTTATAGACCATATATATGTACAGGTGTATCTGATTTCTACATACTGTTCTCCTTTAAAAGGAACCAGAGTTCCTGGGAGAAATAGCTGGCCCTGGGACTATAGCAAGAAATATTTAAAATGAACTGGAGCTTCTAGTAGTGGCCAAAGTGAGGCAATACTCTAAACACATTCACAGAGATAGGTCGATGGTGCAGGAGAACTAACCGGAAGAGCTCCCCATGGCTCACGCTGGAACAATTTATGCAATCACGTAAATTAGTAGTGCTGGATCCTAAACCGAAGTATAAAATCAATATTCACAATTTGCATAGTGATATTAATAGGTGATTGAATAATTTAATAATAGTGGAGTGATACAAATCTGAACGGGATTCCCAGTAACTTACACAGACATCTGCTCTCAAGGTGGGGCACCACGCCTACTCCTTAAGTATGGTGGTGAATAGTGACGTCAACCCAAAGGGGACAGCAGGCACCTTACAGTGAAGACGCCTGACACACAGGCCCTCCACCAGGAGGTCAAGGTCAACACTGACATGTGACATCGACATCGTGCTGCAGATGGGATGTCACGAGGTAGACACTCTCCCTGGTGGTCTTCCTCCTCCAATCCCGGCCTAATCACAAGGGAAACATCAGACAAATTCCAGGGGAGCTTACTACCTAGTACCTGACCAGCGCCCTTCAGAACTCAAGGTCACCAGAAACAAGGAAGATCTGAGAAACTCTCCAGCCAGAGGAGCCCAAGCAGCCGCGACTCCTACACGTAGAACACGGTTTCCTGGGTGACAGCCGGAAACACAGAAAGGACATTAGCGTGGTGTAGCTTTTAGTTCATAAAAATGCAGCAAACACGCCAAGCCTAAGCAACGTGTTAGTGATGGGGGCGACAGTGCCAGAGCCCGGGATGCTGCACGACCGCCTCACCTGTCCATTAATACACAGGTGTCTTTAGAAGAGACCGGAAGCCCGTCGGCGCACGGGATGAAATTCATCAGCATGAAGGTGTGACTTACGTGACAGGTGTGGACTCGCGGCTTCCCTGGGCCGGGAGGCGGGCTGTGAAATGACTGACAGCTCTGCATCGGAAATTTTGGTGTGCGCTAAGGGTTGGATGCAGGTGGACAAAAATCTACTCCCAAATATGTCTTTTTGCTAATAGCTTTAATCCATAGGAGGCTCAGAGGCCGGGAGGAGGCAGCTCTCGGAGGGAGACATTTTCGCCGGTAAGGGGCCTGCCTGTCAGCGTCCCCCTCACCACTGGGCTCAGCTGGAGTCCTCAGCTCCTGAGTGGAGAGGGCAGAGGGAGCCTCTGCTCAGGGCGCCTTCCCTTTCTGCGCCTTCCGTGCGCGCCGCCCCACTGACCTCTCCGCTGCCCCGTCCTTTGCCGGAGTTCAGGGGAGCCAAGTGACCCACGGGAGCCGCTGCGCGAGGACTCAGCTGCGGGTCTCTCCGGGGCAGTGTTCATGCTGTAGTTAGGCTTGCTCTTGGTTTTTGCCTCTTACATGAAAAAGTAACGATTTAGTATATTTTACCATCTTTTTGAAAAATGAGGGGTAAAGCATGACACAGATCACAATATGTTTACTAGTTATGTTAGAAAATCCCAACAGCTCTCAGTTAAAAGACTATACAGCATTCCATGTAAACTTTGAGTCCCTCAAAATTTATAAATTGGTTTTAATTCCTGGTGACCAAGGAGGCTTCTTCACCTCAGTGGACAGAGAGTAGCTGGATTGGAAAGCTCTTTGTTACTCAGTTTAGACTCAAAAGTATTTTGTCTGCTAGTCTCCCCAAACTCCTGTTCAAGCTGAAATACACACTTTTTTTTTTCATTTTTGAACATAGCATTTGTAAGGGATGAATAATTGATTAGCACAGGAGTTCTGGGAAGATATTCAGCCTATGCTCAGCACTAAACTGGTTTTAAATGTCCTCAGGCATCAACCCAAAATGTACATCAAAAAGATGTCAGTTGGAATTGGGACGTGAAGTGACATTGTGGGTTAGAATGAGGATATGTGACAGGCGCCGAGAGGAATAGCGGTTGTCAGTATCACAGCTAGTTGAGTCATCAGTGTCCCTTGCTATTTATAACAACTCCTTAAATGTCTCTCAGGTAAGACTATAACCTCTTGGAGGGAAGAAACTTCCCTTCTATGTGCAAGTAAATCTGGTTAAGAGCAATAACTTCAAAGTGAATTAAAAAAATGATAATTTCATGATTATAACTCTTTATATATCTATATAATTTAATTTATATCCTTTACATTATTGTGTATCCCCATAGGTCTCCCACCACCAATTCATCCGTGAACCATCACCATAGTCCCTTATGCTCTTTTCTCCTCTATTTTGGTCTCCCTTCCTCCCCCTCCCTCATGATTATAACTCTTAACATAAGATCTACGCCCTTTACAAATGTTTACGTGCACAATGCCGTGTCGCCAACTGTAACGACAATGTGGTAGGCCAGAGTTCTAGAGTTTATGCATCTTGCATAATTGACATCACAACCATTGATTGAGCAGCTCCCCATTTCCGTCTCTGCAGCCTCTGCCACTCACCATGCCATCTCTTTATGATCCATCATATGTAAATGGAGCCATCAGTATTTGTCCTTCTATGACATGCTTATTTCACTTAGCACAATGTCCCAAGGTTCACCCATGTTGCCACATATTTAGAATCTCCTCCTTTTTAAAGGCTGAGTAATATTCCATTGTTCATATACATACCACACTTTCGTTACCCATTCACGTTTCATGTCTTGACTATTAAGGGTGATGACGTCGTCAACATTGGAGAGCTGAGACTCTCTGAGATCCTGATAGCAATTCTTTTGGATAAATATCCAGAAGCAGGATTGGTGGATGAGTTGGTTGTTCTACTTGTAATTTTTTGCAGAATCTCCATGGTGGCTGCACTATCTTGCCTTCCCTTTCTGCACATCTCCATCAACTCTTGCCTTTCACTTTTCTGATAACGGCCATCTTACGGGGGTGAGCTGGTGTCTCATTGTTGTTCTGACCCACAGTCCCCGGTCAGACGATGGGTGATGGTGAGTGTCTTTTCATAGATGTGGTGACCATCTGTCTGTCTTCTTTGGAGAAGTGTCTATTCAAGTCCTTAGCTTATTTTTTCAAACTGCCTGCCATTGGACTTGGCAATGATTTCTTGGATATGGCACCAAAAGCAAAAATAGACAAGTAGGATTACATCAAACTAAAAAGCTCCTGCACAGCAAAGAAAACATTCAATAAAAGTCAGCTAATAGAACGGGAGAAAATATTTGCCAACCATATATCACATGGGAGGTAAATTTCCAAAAATATATAAGAAACATATAACTCAAAAACAAAAAAGCCCACAACAGAAAACTACCTAGTAACCTAATTAAAAAAAGGTAAATTTTAAACCTTGAATGCCTTTACATTTATGAAAGAGTAATCTGTCTGAAATTATTTCATTCATAATGAACCCATTTTATTCAGTGCCAAAGGCCCTGGTCTGGGTCCTTCTCAGGGGCTCAGGGGACACTATGAGGTCCTAAGTCAGATGAGCTGCAGTCCCCTCAAGCTCATGAAATAATACTCAGCCTCCTCCCCGGCCCAAGGCACTCTGGGGCTCCTCAGAGTTCTCAGGAGTGGTCTCGCTAGGGTTCTTCTGCCCTGCCATCTCGCTGCGGGACTGTGCCCTGGCCTGTCCTACTCGATGAGCTCACCACTCGCCCTGGTCAGCTGTCCCTCGCAGCGGCCCCATGGAGTCTTCGCAGGACCCGCGGTGCACACCACACAGGGTGCATCCACCACCAAAGTTGCATTGCAGTCTGTCCCCTGAGCACAGGGCCATACCGCTCTTAGCCGGAGATTTGCCAGCCAGAGCCTTTCGGGAACACATGGCTTCCACCTCGGGGCCTCAGCATCTTCCCTCTTCATCCTCATCCTACCCTTTCTCCCCAGGCATTCATGCACCCGCCCCTTACACCCTGATGAGCCCCAGAGCCCGAGGCCTCTGTTCATAACAATTCACACCAATAAAACACGAGAGGAACCCCCCATCCTCTGCATCAAAGCTTGAGCTTAACTAGGAACTGTGATGTACTCCTAAAGCAAGTATTATTCTCTAGTTATTCTGGAGGGAGACTCAGCTAGTTCCTGTCTCAGTCTGCACCCATCAGTCACTATGTGTATGTCCTACCAGCCGCAACTTTTCCTGGGAGGCACAGGGAGGAAGCTGAAGGGGGCTCTAAACAACTCTTGTCTGTGGCTGTCTAGGGGAACAAGGAAGTGGCACATGTACGAAGAACAGCCGTGATGTATGGGACCATGTGGACCATGTGGGGTGGGGGTATCCTGCCCCCCAGGGGCACCCCTTCCATGCTGGGACCCACCAGGGCCATGTCACATCCTGAGGAACATGCTTATCAGTCCCTTCTGCCCAGCACTTTCCTCACTTGTAGTGAAAGACCAGATAGTGGGCCGCTCTCCTTCTCTGAATTTGCCCCCCATAATTCACAGCATCGATTCCCTGCCAATCAAGTTTTTGTTACCTGACCTCACCTCTTGTCCCCAAACAATCATACGAGAACCAGCCCAAGCAGGAGTTTTAGAACTGGCCTCTGTAAGAGAGTCCATCCATTTGTGTGACCCATGGACCACACATTCGGGAGCTAGGGAGTAGCCTCTAGAATAGAGAAAGCCAATCTTCACAAGGAGAGGAGAATGAATGAGGAATGAAGGGAGAAAATTCTGTTTGGAATCTTTTCTGTGGCTTAGAGTAGAGTTCCTTGAAGATGATCATGTTTTTATAAAAATCCTATTTTGCTTGATTTCCATGAAGATGGTTTCTGACATTTGTAATCAAACAGCCAATATTTATTAAGCAATTTCTTAATATGCCAAACACTGTGTGGAACTAATTGTTTTCAATATATTCACTTAATCTTCATAGCAAAACTGTGATTCATAGTCTGATTTCAGAGATTATGTTCTTACTGTCTTGCCTCCCAAAGGATATGAAATGGTAAACACCGTGTTGTAATTAGTGATTTCTCTTGACTGTCTCTTACACTGACTTGAACGTCTTGAGATCAGGCTCTGGGACTTCTCTTTGATTCATGGCACAATGTTAAATGAGTGGGTGAATTAACTGATTATGCTTTATTATACCATAGTGCAAATGCTTGTGCCTTCACTTCCAAAACGTCAGTAACTCTCAAATTCTTTGACAATGAGGAGAGAATATCGTATCATTTGGGAGACACTTTCCAGTTATACATGCCTCCAAGTTCTGACATTGGCCTCAATTCCCACCTTCTTCAGGGGGCTCCCTAAGGAAGCCATTCTGAGTGACTGGAGTGTGCATTTCACTCAAGTGGAGTAAGGCTGTTGAAGTAAAGGTTGAGTACCATTATTGAGCATTTGAGGAGCCCATTCATTGCCATATGCCGATGGTCTAGAAGAGTGCCTGGCACATAGTAGGTGCATAGTATGTACTGACTGACTGAATGGATGTAATTTGCTTTTTAACAGTTAGTTTCTAATTTACTCTTTCTACCACTTTAGAGATATTGCTTATCTTCTGGATCCCATTATGTCTATTGAGATGTCTGCTGTCAGTTTTATTGTTGTTCTTTTAAAAAGTCTTTTTTTCTCTGGCTGCTGTTAATATTTTTCTCCTTGGCTCTGGTTTTCAGAAGTTCTATTGTGACGTATGTAAGTATTTTTTTTTGGGGGGGCGCTGGGGCTCATACAGCTGCTTGTCTCTGTAGCTTGATATTTCCTGTCAGTTTTAGGAAATTGTTAACCATTAGCTCTTCAAATATTGCTTCATCCCCATTCTCTCTTTCCTTCCTTTTGGTATGCCATTTACTGCTATCTCTTATTTTCTCTTCCATAGTTCCCTTCTTTTTGTCTCTGTTTCATACTAGATATTATTTCCTGACCTATCTTCTGATTTACTGAATCTCTCTTCAGCTGTGTCTAATATGATGCTACCTATATACTGAGTTCTTAACTGTGGTTATTATTTTTAAATCTTATTGCTTTCAATTAGCTCAACTGGATAGTTTCTAATTCTCTGCTTAGTTCTCAAATTTGTAATCTCTTGGGAAATATTTAGCATAGCATTTTTAATAGCTTTGAGTAAGAACTCCATTATTTTGATTCCTATGGTTCTATTTCTCTTGTCTGTTGTTTCTCTGAATTTCAACTGACGTAACTCTTCATCACCTTACTGATGTTTTATTGTGTGCATGGCACTGTATATTAATCATTGCAGAAATTGAATCTGGTATAAGGTTATCTTTCGCTAAAGAAGATAATTAGGAACACTAGCTATTCCAGATCATGTTAATCTAATGTAAATCTTTTTGACTGGAAGCTGGGCTTCAGTTCATCCTTATTCTGAGAGTCTGGCCCTGGAGATTCCCAACCTACAGTATGGATTTTCCCCCAGAGTCCCCCCTCACTGCAGATCCCTCTCATAAGACATAAGACTCTCAAAATATCTGTTCATCTTCTCAATCTTTGTTACTCTTTTGTGAGTTGGCAGATGCTGTGGGAGGACAGTAGATCTAAAGCTGGCTGCAGCTCCTGGGGTTAAATTCTCTAGAGCTAAATCCTGTAACTCTTTAACATGCCTCAATTCCTCCCAATGCCTTTGAGCAAGTTATTCTTATATTTTGTCAGCTTTTTAAAAATGTTCTTCGTGAAAGGGTTGTTCCCCATTATCTAGCCTGCTGTTTTCAGAAGAGAGCTACTTCAATTCTTATTAAATTTTTATTCTTACCAGATAAGTTAATAGCAAAAAAACAAACAAACAAACTTTCATTTTTAATGTCATTTTCTGTTTCTTTACTTCTTGGTGAAGTTGCCGTTTGGTACTTTCTAAATAACTGAGAAACAAGGCAGATCGCCAAACAAGATAAAGGAAAATATCTGGTTAATTCACAAACTATACGGTTACCCTAAACAATGAGATAAAAGAAGCAGTCTCCAAATTAGGTTGAGCAGACAGTCTTCTTTTCAAAAGACAATCCCATTTGTAATGTTTATATGTTATTGGTTCCCTGAAGCAAATTTCTTTTCACACAAAGCATAAAGTAATCAGGCAGTTCATCAAATAGGACAGAACTTGTTTTTCACTTTTCAGCAGTGGGGGTTGTACACACCATATGTCACATTAGGGACTGAGGCAGCACCCGGTGAAGGTGCAAGGAGGAGAGGTCACCGAGTACATCAGTTAAGGCCCAAGCCAGGGCTGCCATAGAGTGGACTCGAGCTAAGGAGGCAAGAGGGCACTGGCAGTGAGCAGCCCCTGGCAGCCTGGGGAGGTCAGCAGACCTGGACAGGGCAGTGCAGCTGGCAGGCTCTGCGGAGACCTCAAAACTGGGGCAGTCTGCTTTTATTTCCTCCTTGTTCAGAGCCAGCCACATCCCGTGGGGCCAGCCCAGAGGAATGTGAGGGAGAGACTTTCACACTGGATTCTGTGGGCAGAGAGGGAAGCGGAATCGTATACATCTCCTGACAGAGGCAATTTCAGCCCCAGAAGCAAAGCCTGGGCAGTATTCCCCAGAGGAGATCCTGTTTCTCTCCCTGGGCTGACAGCTACCTCAGGGATGATGCTTGTCCACGCTATCTGCCACGGAGCTGATTTGAAACTCAAACAGGGAGTCGATGAGCAGGCAGAAAAGCTAAAGGAAAAACCAAGGCAGTATGCAGGCTTCTCTCTGCTTCTAGTAGCCACTGACTCTCAAGTGTCTGAGAGCCTGACCCCGTCTCTCCTGGAGCCTGGAAGCAAAGGGGGCAGAACAAGACCTCCCCATGTTCCCTGGCTCTCCCCTCATCTACCTCCACCTGCCTAGCTCAGTCAGAGCATCTCCAAATGAAAAGGGATTGGGGGGGGGGGGTCAGACCAAAGAGCTCCATTGGTTGGTGATGGACAATGGTGAATCTGGAGCAGTAAATGGGGAGGTTGATTTATAATGGGGTACATCTGAACTCACCTAAGGCTCTAGTGCAATGTTATGGTCAATAAAAAATTACTAAAAGTAAAGAACTAAAACATCAATGGCACAATCAAATCAAATCTTAGGTTCTATCAAGTAAAGGGTCACAAAGCTTTTTTTGACCAAGACAACAAGATGGCACCGAGGGCACGATCTCCGGGTTGTTTGGAGAGGATGAGTCAAGGTAGAGGTGTGGGGACCTAGCCATCCCAACACCCGAAATGCATTTTGGCGATGCTCATAAAATCCTGTGAAAGAAACCCCAATGGCGCATTCTACACTGTATCTGAGAGAATTGTATGGAATAGGAATATTGTCTAGAGAAAGCCATTCTCCAAAGACGAACCTCCAAAACCAACCCAACCAACAAAAAGCAACATAGTGATCCTGTGGGAATCGCTTCCTTAGCAAAGCAGGCATTCCTTTTCAGCACTCATTTCAGCTGGCTGACAAAACTTCAAGGCAGAACCAGAGGCAGGAACAACCTTCCGTCCACTCTATTATATATTCTGTGTTAAAACCCATGCAGAACAAAGGCATATGCTTGATAGCGGGCAAGATGGGGCTTCAAAGTTGCCAAAGGCAGTGCCCAAATTGCTTACCGGTTACTATATTGGTTTTGCACCCACGCGCACAATTGCAAGACTATTCAGGCTTAGGGAACAATAACAATGGGATTTATTTAACAAACAGGAAAAAGCAAAGAATTACTGAAGTCAACATATGGCCGTTTACCTTACTTAAAACAATGTCCAGTCCTTTAAGTCCCAGAAAAATAACAGAGATGGCATCTTTCCACCGCTGCAGCCGTGGAGCTCCTCTTCCAAACAATAGGCCACGATTCCAAAATGGCGTCTTCCTTCTTCTGCAGACGCGCAACGATCAGACTGTAGGCCAGGTTCCGACTCACGATGACGACACAAAACACAACTGGAGATGCTCCCGAAAATGCCGTGGTCCCCAGCACAGCACCAGGCCAGCAAAACTGCAAATAGCAGCTACAGCAGCCAGATGGCCCATCAGACTGCACTCAGGTATTTTAGGAAGGCGCCTGCTTCCGGCCTCTGCCTTCTTCCTTCAGCTGCAGTGAAGACAAAACTGGGAGCAGTTTCTGTCGCTCAGCTACTTGCAAAGCCTCCAAAGTCACTGGCCCCAAAGTCACTGAAGATTCAAAGAACGTTTCTTCTTTTTCTACATTATGGCGACTGCTGCTTCCATTCATACATCATGGCGACTGACTCCTTTCTTCTTCAGTCCCCTCTTATTTCTCATCAGAAACTCCGCCCCAAATGCAACCTTAGCCGTTTACCTGGGGTTATTAATTCTCAACAGCAAACCCCTCCAGGGGGTACTACCTTTACCGGACTTTGGACTCAGCCTAGTTACATACAGAGCGGGCGAAATCTCCAACTCACCCCAGGGACCTTTCCCCTCTGCCCCTGCCTGTGGAGAGGTCTCTCCAAGTTGATTCAGTACAATGTTGTCCACCTTTTCACATATCTATGTGCCTCCCCTTCCGAAAGGGTCAGACACGTCCATTTTTAATACAAATAACAACAGAATTCTCTATTAAATTCCACTCTGAACACTCTCATTGTCAGAGAAGTGTTCTGTGGTGGCTATGGATTTCAAACAGTTAAGTCTGCGTTTTGGCTTCTAGATCTTCAAAGAACAAGTTAAACTCCGAGAGACTGTTGATTCTGCAGGAATTTTAAGACAGCAATCTTCTCTAACTTAACTTCTCCCCATCTCTCCAGTCACCTCCCCCTCCTTATCATGTGCTTTATTCTGACCAAAATATCCCTGGTTTCTTCCTGCCACCTATGGCTTTGAGTTAAATAAAACAAGAGAATCGCTCTGGGCGAAAGGTTGGCTGGTTAGTGTTTGACATCACAGCCTTCTGACGCTACACAGCTATGACATCACTCAGCTATGTCATGCTCTAAACCAGCTATTATTGCTGGCTCCCTTCTGAAGTCTACGTATCTGAATGAACTGAATTCCGCTCTCACAAATAAGATAATCAGATATTCAAGTGACTCTTTTGCAACGAACTTTAAAAACCAGGGTAACTCTAAAAAAATATGTAGATTCCTCCTATAGTGGGGGGAAAAGTTTAAATGTATTTTACTGGGAATTCTACTTATAGACATTTTCAAATTTACTTATTGAAACAAAAATAAGCGAATTAAACCAAACGACCATTTAAATCCCGAGCCACGTGAAACCTATTAGCTGGAAGTCGGTTAATGAGAATAATTAATTGGGCTGTCTTTCTCAGAGTGATGAAAAGCGTGCTTTGTCGTAAAAATCAAAACACAAGATCGCAGAGATATTTTAGGATGGGAGGACTTTCCCAGATTCTTAAAATATACATGTGAAGATGAAAGGCACTGGCTGTGAGACAGAAGTCTCCCGTTTGTGTCCCCGATTTGCCTCTCGTGTTTGGCCTGTTGGGGGTATAATGTCCTCACCGGGCCAGCATCTTTATTACTGTCATCACCAAACACCTAGTAGGCGCTGGCCATCCTGCCCCCGCGCTCACTAAGGGCCTCACACAGAGGATCGCTAATCCTGGAGGCTCGTGTTCCCACTGAGCGGCGGGCTCAGAGGGGTCCAGTGGCCAGCCCAGGGTCACACCGCCCAAGCCGGGGGGTCCGATGCGCAGGCCGCCAGCCCGGGCGCCTCCCCGCTGCCTTCAGCTGAATTTTGGGGGTACATTTTGTAAGCGCTTCCTTGCTTCTTTCCTTCAATCTAGTCCGCAGATCTTCCTACAAGTCACTCCTTGGGCAGCTGTTTCCTAAGAACATTGGCTGGCTGATTTGCACAGGCGACTCCCCCTTTTATTATCTGCACCTCAACGCCTTGCACCGTGCGCTCCAACTCGTCTTTCCAGACGCGTCGCCCCAGCTCCAGCCCCTCCCCCCGGACCAGCGTCGGGCTCCCGGGCTCGAATTCCGTTTCCTCTGACGTTCCCATGACGTCAGATCGTCCTGTCTGCGGGGCGCTCCCCAGCCCACCCGGCGCCCCCCGCGCATCCTCACTGCGCCCGGGAACAGTCTCCTTTAACACCTTATAAGACAGAAACATCGGGGAGCCCTTTCCACGCGCACCCCGGGCTCCCCGCCACCACTTGCAGGGCGCGTGGGGGGCTGTTTTCCGGAGGTGGGAATCCGGGTTCCGACGCAGGCCGCTCGGGGGCCGCCGCGAGCCGGGGAGCGCCCCGCCAGCCGGGCTGCCTGCAGCGTCTTTCGGCACCGCCGCTGCTTTGTTCCGCGCGCAAGGGAAAGCCGCGCGGCCCCGGGCCTGCAGGGCCTGGCGGGGCCCCCCAGGCAAAGCCAGCGCCGGCCCCCTGCCCCTGCGGGTCTGCCTGGAGGCGACCCGAGCGGGCCTCCAGTTCCGGGGGTCCCGCGCGGGGGCCTCTGCGCCTGGAGAGCCGAGTGGCACCGCGGCCGGCCTGGGGGGCCTGACCCCGCGGGGCAGCACCCCTGCGGCGGGCGCCCTGGGCTTCTCGCAGCCCCTCCAAGCGCGCAGATTTAGCCCGCGCTGCAGTCGGTGGCTGAGAAGACCCCTCCCCTCTTTGCTGCAGGGTTCGTTGTCCCCTCGCAGGATGGAGAGTTTCTGGAAATGTGGCCTTGGAACCCGTCGGCGAGACAACGCTGCCTCCCAGCGGCCGATGTGGGCACTGCCAGGGGCCCTGAACCCCGACGGCGAGAGGGAGGTTTGGGGGAAGCGCGCGGTGTGTATCCGGCCGCGCAGTCGGACGCTCGGACGTTTTAATCGCGATATAGACCCCCCCGCGCCCCAAGGGAACTTTGCCTTCCCACGACGAAGGTGCAAGCCAGGCCCACGAATTCACACACTGCGCAGGTACCCGCGTAGCGGGGTCCCGGGGCTGCGCAGAGCGACCTCCTCCCTAAAGTCTCTGACCCCCCCAGTTTTTAAGTGGCACCGGAGCCCAAAACCACTTCGAGGACCACCGCTGACTTCCTCGGAAAGGGCTTTAAATGGGAGAGAAGACATTTTCTCAGTCTTGACGTTTCTTTTTTATTCTAAGAGGTTGGAGACCACTAAACCAGGAAGAAACAAGTATCAAATAAACAAGTCACAAGCACGGAGATGGAAACAGCAAAAACAAAACCCCCAAAAAACCTCCCCGAGGGACTTACAAACAAATTCTATCAAGCCTTTAAAGAGGAGCTTAAACCCGCTTTGCTCGGCTGGCCGGCACAATGGAGTTCCATTCAGCCACGAGGAAATGCTTCCATTTACAGCTAAATGCAAGGCACTGGGGGGAATTAGATGCACTAAAGCAAGTCAGAATGACAAAGGCAAATAAACACCAGGCATTTACATAGCAGATTTCGGGTAAAATAAGATACTTACAGGGGAGGGGCGAAAAAAAGATACTTACAAAAGCTGGGGGCACTAATAAACTGAGGCTTCTTGATGGAGCTAAGAAGGGGAGAGTTGGAAGGAGGCCCCCAAGACCTGGCCCCCCAGCTGGCACAGCAGAGGCTGAGGTGGGTGCACGTGATTAACACAGCCGTGAAGCCAGCGCTGGAAATGAGACTCCTCAGGCTCCAGCTGCTGTGCGAGTCCCGGTGCTGTGAGAGGGGGAGAGGGGGTGGGGCCACCGTGGAGAAACCAGCCTTCCAAATCGGCCAGTCTCCCCCTCAGTGACCTGGCTAGCAGAGCTAACAGCACACCAGGGAGTGAGCCCTCCCAGAGGGAAAACTGCCAGTGCATAATGGGGGGTCCTCAGGAAAAGGGATGTTCCAGGTTCCCTGCCCCACCCAAGGGAGGGTAGAGCTGGTCAGGGAGGAGGAGAAGGTGGAGAGGAGTCTGGGGAAGGAAGAGGTTGGAGAGCCTGGGGGAGGCGCGTGGGGCAGAGACACGTGAAGACACTGCCGGGGCTTCTCGGTCCTGGACTGACCGAAACCGACGCGGTGAGAGCTCCCTGGGGAGGTGACGGTGGCTGCGTTAATCTTGATCTTGATTTTGCGCTTTTCCTCTCAGACTTGTCTGACTGTTTCTGAGACTTGTGGCAGCTTTCGGGCCTTGCTTTGGGCCAATCCGTTTGGGTGGACTTTTACCCACGAGGGGGTGGGTAACCTCGAGTGCAGGATTTGGAAACCCTATTCTTTGTCTTCTCTTTTTGCACACTAATTGTATTCAAATTCCTCCCCACTAGAGAATGTGTTGTCTTGAGGCATCAGAAGCAGAACCTAGGTAGAGCAGGCAGGTTCGGAAGTTCTGGGGTGCCCTCTGCCTGCCCTGTTAGAATCCTCTTTCTACAGAGAAATTCCTGAGTCCGACACCCAAATTAAAAAAAAAGTCAGTCTTTTCCCCTCACCCCCATCCAGCATTTTATACTTCTTTTATGGCACCTTCCTTGAATTGTCATAATTTGTGTGCTTGTCTGATGTGACGACCCAGAAGTAAATGAGACAGGTTTTCAGAAACCATTCAGTATAATCAGCTTCAGCTTTTTAAAAATATAATCACATCCCTGGCGGGTTAGCCTCCTGCCAATGGAAGGGAATTTGAGCGGCCTTCCCAACATTTTTGCAGACCAATAGGGGACATTCTCAATGACCCAGAACAAACTCCGGGTAACCCAGGAACCACTTTTCAGGGACTGCAGTAAGAAAAGCTCTACAACTGAAAGCAGAAAGCCTCTTAATGACCATAGAATCACCTTTGGAGAAGTTGCCTTCGGGCCAGTATGGGAAGTAGATGGTCCCCTATGAAGGCCTTAATGAGACAATTACCACGCCCTCCAGATTTAGAAGGGCTCATTAACCCTGTCCCACTAAGTAAGTCCGGGGCTTTTGTGGCTAGCTGAGGTAATAAAGAGTGAATGACACCTTTCTCCAGCCACCCATTTGATTCGTTTAAAATGACCTCATGCAAGTTTGTAAAACCCACATGGCTCAGGCTGATGTCACCAAGTCCTGTTAAGTGATTGATGCTTCTCTGACAATCAACACCTCCCCAAAAGCTTCAACAGAGAAGATTCTTAAAGGCTTTTTATTCTAACTTTTTGGGGGGGCATATTGTACAAACAGGCTTAAGCCTTGAGTTCACTGTCTCTGTAGACATGCTAAGTCTTTAGTTTTTAGTGTCTTGCGTGCAAACAACTCATTTGGAATGAACCACCTCTACATTTTCCAGTTTTCAGTAAAAGCTGTTTCTAACAAGAATAATTATAAACAGAATAAAACCGTCAGAATGCAAGAACCAATTCACTCCAGTTAGAGACTATTAGTCAGGGTTTCCGTTCATGAATTATTAGCAATCACAGCTGACATTTGCATCATTTCCCATTTCATGAAAACTCTTTCACATTTATTATCTCACCTGGCCTTCCTGTCACCTGTCAGGTGGATAGGGAAGCGTGATGAGCTCCCCTTGTTGACAGCAAGGAGGAGTGAGTTACTGGTGTGCATAAGAGGAGGATGCCTGTCTTATGTCTATTTAAAGAAGAGCCCCCCCCACAAGCAATCTTGCTAACTCTCATAATACCTTCGAATTCCAAAAAGTAGACTGGGCAGCCTGGGAAACAGAGGAAGGAAACAGGACAGAAGAAAAGGAAGGATGAGGGGGAAGGAATAGAGAGAAAGAAAGTAGGAGAGATTTTCTACAAAAGAACTTTAATTCTGCAAACTGAAAGAGAAATATATCCGGTGGTTTTACAGAATGAATTTCAGGAGCACTCTAGAATTTATAACCTCCCTCTTTATAGAAAAGGTCTGGATTTTTTGTTTTAATGTTTTGTATTAAGGTAATATTGGTTTATAACATTGTGTATGATTTAAAGGTGCAGACTCTGAAGTCTGTTGGTGCACACTCTGACAACCAGTGAGGGTGCTACCACACCTCATTCGCTACCCACAGTCCTCTGTGATCCACTTGATAAGGGCCTGATGTCCAGTATCTGCAAAGAGATTGTTCTCTTGCCTTTCCACCCTAACCCCCGCCAGCGGCCTTAGAGACAAAATAACTGCTGACTGATTTTTTCGCCTTAAAAATGGAGTGCCTCTCAAGTTTCAGACACAGAGATGCACAGTCTTCCAAATAATTTTTCATAAATTTATTTATTTATGCAGACAAGAGCTGGGGTGTAGGCCAGAGGTGGGGGCTGAGAGGACCCACCAGAGACAGAGTGGGGAGCAGAAGAGGCAGATCCACTGAAATCCACTGCTGAGGGGAGCAGCAGGGAGACAGGAGAGGTCTGCTGCGCCCTGTGGGAAGCTCCCAGGCCGGGGATCGAACTCACGCTGCAGTGGCTGCGGAGAGCTTCATAGGCTGAAATGTAACCCCTTGTGCCACAGGGAGGCCCCAAATAATTTTTAATCAAATGAGACTGCAGAATAATTACTTTCAATCTACAGATATTTGGGGAGATGCACTTGACAAGTGAACATAGCACCCTTGTTGCAACTGAGTGACAATCAGGCCAAACTGAGGGAGACCAGCCTTTGCTTCCCCTCAGAAATGGTCTTCAGATATCATCTGTGATCACTAGGTAGGGAGGTTATTTTAAAAATCATCCAAAACTTGGAGATAGGGTCAAAGGTGGGTGATATTTCCTTTCAAAGCCACGAAGGGATGGAAGACCACCCGGGTTTATCCAGAGGTTCTTTGATTCAGTCTTCATTGTTGATTACACTTGCATTATGCAGTACTAGAAACTTGAAATCTTTCTTCAATTAAAAGCCACCATTTTGGGCCTCCCTGGTGGCACAGCGGTTGAGCACTGCGCTGTGGAGGTGTCGGCAGCGTGGGATGCGAGTACGACACCCGGCCGAGGAGAATCCCACATGGTGCGGCAGACCTCTCCTGCCTTGCCCGCTGCTCCCCTCAGCAGTGTATTTCTGACCTGCCTGTTCTGCTCCCCACACTGTCTCTGGTGAACCCTCTCGCCGCCCCACGCCTCTGGCCTGTACCCCACCTTGTATGCAGAAATAAATAAATCTTTTTAAAAATAAAATAAAATAAATAAATAAATAAATAAATAAATAAAAGGCACCATTTTTGGGGGGCCCTCCTTGGTGGCGCAGGGTTAAGTCTCAGCACTATAAAGCTATTTCCAGCCACTGCAGCACGAGTGCCATCCCCAGCCAGAGAGCTTCCCACAGGGCGCAGCAGACCTTTCCTGTCTCCCAGCTGCTCCCCTCAGCAGTGGATTTCAGTGGCTCCACCTGTTTTGCTCCCCATGCTGTCTCTGGGGAATCCTCTCCCCCCACCTCTGGTCTGTACCCCAGTTCTTGTATGTATAAATAAATAAATAATACAAATAAATCTTTAAAAAAGGCATCATTTTTTCATGTATTGCATTTTCTAATGACTATTTAAAGCACCTCCTTTCCTCAAATTGATGGTGTACCTTGTGGCATATTTAAGAAAATATGGCACTATTGTAGTGAAATTTTACTCCTATCCTTGAAAGTATTCATAGTAACTAATCACATCCGACTTTCCTATTTAGCCACCTAAGACACTGACCGACACTGTGGCTGACAGCCATCCATCAATCAACCACAAAGCAGTTACGCGAACAAGTCTTGTCAGGCTTTTAAGTTTTCTTCTCCGATAGAATGACTGCGTCGATAGCTAGATACAGTGAAGAAAAGACATGAAATATTTTTATTTTAGTGGTACACTTAAGTTTCAAATGTTAAATACCACAGGTAGCTGCAAATTAAAAAATATATCTATATATCAAATGCCTCCAGGCACATGTTATTCTTCCAGATGTTACGGTATCCGGAAGGAAGGGGTTAAATGGTCTTGAAGCTCGCGGGTGTAAGCCAGGTGGGCTTTTGAAGAAAAACATGAGCATCTAGAGCATCCTTACCCCTCTCGCACCTTCCCAGGAGCCTCTCCCAAGAGGGGCCCTTCCTGACCTGTCCTCACGTGACTCAGGCACACCTGGAGGCGCCACGCCGGGCACGCCCTGTTTGCTCACCTTTGCCTCGATGCACGGTGGCGCAGGTGTGTGTGGGAACAGGGGTGGGAGGAGCAAATCTGCTGGCTGATCGTTAACTCCCCCAAGTCTGTAAAGTGGGCATTTTGAGACCCCCCAAATTGAAGCTGAGAAAACGAAAACTAGAGGTTAAGTATCCGGCCCCAGGCTCCACTGTCTCTTGGTGGCAGACCTGGGCTGGGGACAGAACCATTTAACTGGCCCAGGAGGCTGCAGGAAGACGTGGAAAGGTTGGTTGTGCATTCTTAGGAGTTACAGTGTGTAGAATATCTTATGCTTCTCTCCTTATGTTCCAGTACCTTCTGTCCCCTCCACAAAATAGCAAAGCCTTATAAAAGGGGTGGCTGTTTGACCAGCCCTGGGTCCCACCTGCAAAATCCAATTCAGCATGAGAACTCACCTCATTTTTCTCTCTCAATGATGGCAGGTACCCTAGTGAGGGCAAGAAATGGAGGTGAGTGATTCCGAGAAGGCGTTCCTACAGGTATGGGGCAGTGTTGAGGACCTGCTGACCTGTCCACTGATGGGGGATTCCTCGTCACGCCTGGTGACGGCGTGGCCAAGCATCGAGAGAAGAGGTAGGAGGCACTGTTGGGCCTCCCTGGGGCGCAGGGGTTAAGTGTCAGCACTGCGAAGCTGTCATCGCCACTGCAGCACAGGTTCGATCCCCGGCCAGGGAGCTTCCCACAGGGCGCAACAGACCTCTCCTGTCTCCCGCTGCCCCCTCAGCAGTGGATTTCAGTGGATCTGCTTGTTCTGCTCCCCACTCTGTCTCTGGTGAATCCTCTCACCCCCACCCCACACCTCTGGCCTGCACCCCAGCTCTTGTGTGCATAAATAAATAAATCTTAAAAAAAAAAAAAAAAGAAGGCGGCACTGTTGGGACGACAACTGGTACGATTTGTCCCTAGTGACGTGCTCGTCCGCAAGGCAGGTGTCCAGCAGACAGAGGAGACCAGCCCCGGACGGGGGCTTGCTAAGTGCCAGGCACTCAAGGCACCTTTTAAAGTCTTTGCTCCTTTTCTCTGCAGTGGGCATGACTTCCCATTTTACATGTGGGTGGAGTAAGTTTCTGAGAGTGAGAAACTGGCTTAGGGCGGCGCAGTTTGCGCATGGCAGGCGGAAGGTGACCGCATCCTCTTTGCTCGAGGCCCCGCCCTCAATCACCAGGCACACCCCCCTAGTGAAGACAGCACGGAGCTGCGGTGACCGACTGTCTTTTCTCCTTTGGGGATTGAATGCAAATGACTGTCACCCCGCAGTCCCTTTTGAGGAAGGGGCTTTGGGGTCTGACCACTGCATTTGAATCCCAGACCCACCATGTCGTTTCTTTCTTCTTCTTTTTTTAAACTGAGATATAATTGACGTAAGTTTCAGGAGTACACACAAGGACCAAAGACTTGTGTATATCATCGCTTGCTTTCTAAACCTGCTCCCCACCCACAAGCTGAGCATGGTAGCCGGAGTACCAAACTCAGAGCCAGTGGGGGGATCAAATGAGATCGTCTGTGGAGAGCTTAGCGTAGCGATTACTAAGGATTTTAAAATGTTGGCTACGTTTCCTATTAGACCGCTCCCAACTTAAACACGACTGGGTTCGAAAAGTTTACTTTGTGTGGTCTTTTGAGCTCGGAATATATTTATTTACCATATACAGAAAACAAGACGTTCTATTTGATGACCCGAATGTACCACTGTGTGCAGGGACCCGGATTTGCATCCCTGAAACTGCTATTTGGGGTGGGGGTGGGACTCCAAGCTTCTGTACCCCAGGGTCCTCCTCCTGAGGGTGCTCACTCAAGACCCTCAAACTGCCTTTCGCCCCTATTCTCGGGGAGCTTTTCTGCATCGGTATTACGCTCTCCCCGGCTCTCCCCGCAGCAGGAATGCAGCAGCCAGTGCCTCTGGCCGTGGGCCAGGTCTTAAAAAAATAAACAGCCCTCTTCTCTCCCTCCTTGTCCTCCGCACCCCGCATCAAGTATCCCGTTTCCTCAGTAGCTGGCCCAGGAAGGCAACCACTCATTTATTATGATAATGTGAACACCAGGCCTCCCTTAACCTTCCCAGAATTGTTTACATTTTATAGAAGTGGAATCTAGAATTTCAGGTGAGGACTCAGGGCACCCCCAGAATCTGCTGCGCTGTGCTCCCCACTCAGGACCATCTGCCTCTCACCTGTTTTCCCCCCTGACCCGTCCCTGCTGGAGGCACGCAGCTCTCCCTGAAGTCTGGCCTGGGGCCACCCCATCGCCCCCTGCCTTCTCCCATCGCTCAGCCAGTCCTTCCTAAGTGCCCCTGGGTTTTCTCCTGAAGGTAGTCCTGAGACAGAGAAGCTGGTGGAGATGGAGAAAGATCCCACCAGGCGTGTATCCATTCAAAACTGCTAAATAAAACGATTCATCATTTTACAGAAAAATTCAAAAATTGAGACTTCTGGCGGTGTATGTGCTTATTCAGCGCCCAATTCAGGGGTTAGCTATTACTAGTGGACACAGAAGTCCACTCAAACTGGGGACAGGTGAGTGGGTTATGGGGCTGATGACACCTGCTGTCCCGGCCCCATATTTGGACACATAATCTGACAAGCACAAATCGGTGTGTGGGGACCGTGGGCCGAATGACGACGGCAGCTGCGCGGGCGTCTAAGACACAGCCACGGAGAGAGCTGCCAGGTAACCGGGCAGAGGTTCACGGGGTGCAGCGGAAGCTCCGCTTTCCTACTGGCCTGAGTGTGGACAAAGAGAGCTGAAGCCCACGATGGCCCACACGTCCCGCCCAACGGACTCGGCCCGCTCCTGTCAGTGCTGCTGCCGAAGACCTGCTCTCTGCTGCCCCAGACCCACGTCCCGGCTGCTTCTAGCGTCTCTCTCCCTGGCCGTTCTAAAAGTGTCTGACAGGGAGCAGGGCTGCTCCTTCTGGGGTCTCAGGGCATGCCTCGTCACGCAGCCATTCAAGCTAGAAATAGCAATTGTTTTGTCTTTCTTTTTTTTTTTTTTAAAGATTTATTTTTTATTTATACATACAAGCTGCGGTACAGGTCAGAGGCGTGGGGCGGCGAGAGGGTTCACCAGAGACAGAGCGGGGAGCAGAACAGGCAGATCAGAAATACACTGCTGAGGGGAGCAGCGGGCGAGGCAGGAGAGGTCTGCCGCACCATGTGGGATTCTCCCCGGCCGGGCGTCGAACTCGCATTGCTGCTGCCGACAGCTCCACAGCGCAGCGCTCAACCGCTGCGCCACCAGGGAGGCCCTCTTTCTTTTCTTTAATCAAAATAAACCCACTCATCAAGTAAAAAATAACATGCTCGCCAATGTTCATGCAGTGCTATTTCTAACAGCTGGGACGTGGACACACCCTAAGTGCCCACGGGCAGAGGGCTGGGTGGCGATGTGGTCCGTCCACACTTGGGCTGCTGTTTGTGTGGCCAAGGGGCACCCCGGACCCCCAAACTTGCACACTTTCAAGGAGTCTGGCCGTCAGTGCACACACAGACAAAGCAACTCTTCATGTGAAAGCCCTTAAACAGAATGGCTATGCCTAGAGGAAGAAGAGAAGAAAGAATGTTCTGAATAAGACACCCAGTTACCCATCTCCTTGTGGACAAGTGCCCAGCCAGCAGGGTGGGTGGAAGCAGGACTACTGAAGCCTGAAAGCTTGCCCCACAGGAACTATAAGAAAGGGGTTTCGAAGCAGGTTTACAATACTGGGACAAAAGGAGCTACCACATCAAGAAAACAGCTGTGGGCCTGGCGAATCCCAGCTCCCCTCCCCTCTCTGCTTCCGGTTCTCTTCTGTAAAATGGGAGTGGGGAGGGGGCTCCCTGGGGGCACAGGGCTCAGTCTCAGTGCTATCAAGCTATCGGCAGCCACTGCAGCACGAATTCGATCCCCGGCCAAGGAGCTGACCCACAGGGCGCAGCAGACCTCTCCTGCCTCCCCGCTGCTCCCCTCAGCAGTGGATTTCAGTGGCTCTGCCTGTTCTTCTCCCCACTCTGTCTCTGGGGAGTCCTCTTATCCCCTGCATCTCTGGTCTAGACCCCAGCTCTTGTGTGCATAAATAAATAAAAATAAATCTTAACAAAAAATAAAGGAAACATCTGCCTGTGTTGGCCTCCCCATGTGTCTCTCGCCTACCTGGAATCCAGCTGGCCCCGGCACCTTTAATTTCTACCAAGGAAATATTTTTTCTCTCCCTATTACCTCCAGGACCCTCTTTGGACTACCTCAGTGGTTCCCTAATTGATTTCCTTGCACCCAATTCTGCCCTCCCCACTCCTGCCCCCAAAATCTTTGGATATTTATTATCTAGAATGAAGTACAAATGTCACAAAGTAGCACTGAAGATTTTTCCCAATTTAATCTCAAACCTTTCTATTGTCATACTATTTTTCTGAACAGAGCGCAATATTGGGTTCGGGGTGTGCGCCCATAAACTGGGCTCACGTTTAGCCACACGCAGGCTCCCAACTCCTGTGGGAGGGGTCCAGGGCCACCAAGGTCTGTCCTTGTGAGACGGAAGCTCCAGTCCCTCTGCAGAGAGAAGCAGCACCGCCCTAACTCCTGCGTGGGGGAGAAATCTGTCTCCACTGCGCACCGACGCGCAGGTGCATCTGAGTGGCCCGAAGGAGCCCTTGGCCTCCTGGCTCTGGTCTCCCAGGAGAGCTGGGGAGGGCTCCAGCTGGAACTGGGCTCCGGCGAGCTGTCAGTGGCCACCTCCTTCTTCGGACCGAGACCAGGCTTCGGGGATGGGTGAGATGGGCTGCAGAGTGGGGGGTTCCGTTCTGAACAGGTGGAGAGCGAGGAGGGGGAAGGCAGCAGCCAGGCAGGCGGGCGTAGCATGGGGTGGCAGGCTGCGAAAGCCAGCGGGGAGAGAGGCTCAGGGGGCTCGTGGGGGACCGGAGGGAAGTGCCCCCGACACCCCTTCTGGCTGTGTGCATGGAAGATGCTGAGTAATCCGGAATCTACGTTATTTTCAATGTCCTCGTGCTTTCTTGCACCAGGATGCTTCTCAGGCGGGCACGCAGAATTTTAAACATTTTTATTGGTATAAGAAAATACAATTAAAAGTGTCTGCATTAAGAATGCAGCGCGGGCCTCCCTGGTGGCGCAGCGGTTAAGCGCTGCGCTGTGGAGCTGTCGGCAGTGCGGGATGCGAGTTCGACGCCCAGCCAGGGAGAGTCCCACATGGCTCGGCAGACCTCTCCTGCCTCGCCTGCTGCTCCCCTCAGCAGTGTACTTCTGATCTGCCTGTTCTGCTCCCCGCTCTGTCTCTGGTGAACCCTCTCGCCGCCCCACGCCTCTGGCCTGTACCCCAGCTTGTATGTATAAATAAAATAAATCTTTAAAAAAAAAAAGAATGCAGCATGCTTTTCACGGTAGCGCAGCTGCTGGCTCTCAGCTCCAGTTACCAGGAAGACCGGCTCCATGTTTTTCTGCTATGGACGCTCGCTGAGAATTCATCCTGGAGTTGATCAGCAAGACAGGCCGGGATAGAGTAAGATAAGCTTTGAAACACATGGTAATGTTGAACCCAGTTTTCAGATACATTGTTGCAACCAGAGTTTCAACTGGAGTTACAGACCCAAGCCCCCAGCCCGGCTCTTTCAGCCCCCCGCCTCCTCCATGCTCCCCCTTGCCTAGGACAGCTCCAGAATCCCCACACAACGTCTCCTGCCACAAATAACCTCACCCATGCCTGGGGAAGATATTTTGAAATGGTACAGCCTTGTTTCTCTCCTTCTGCTCTGTTTATATAAGGGCTGCTTCTAAAAAGTATTCTAGAACGAACACCCAGGAGGAAAGGCAAGGCCAGAGCAACTCCCCCACAACCGTCTCTGGTGAGATTGCACAATGGCAAGCAGCTTTTGGACTTCGTTTTTTGGCAGCACGCTCCGTCCAGATTGCTGGCGCCCCGTTCCATGACTCAGCAGTTTCATTCCTATTGGCAGAAAAATCAGATTTTTATTGCATTCTGCTCAGTCTCGAGAACATACAGTGATGGCCTAATGGGAGTTCATGGGCACTTGTTACTGGAGTTGGAAAACATCAAGGTGAAGGGATCCAAAAATTTTAAGTCTATTTGAAATGATCGGAGTGTGACAGACAGGACAGGGCGAGCACCCCAGGACCCCCAAACCTGCCTGCTCGAAATAGGCTCTGCTCTCTGATGCATTAAGAGAAAACATATTCTAGTGCATGAGACCTTTCACGGGAGGAACGTGAATGCAATTAGTGTGCAATAAAGAGAAGAGAAGGGAAGGAGGAGATAAAACAGTTGCCACGTGGAATACCCAACGTTTCCCACCCCTTTGTGGGTAAATGCCCAGCCAAACAGGGTTGGCCCAAAACAGGGCCCCTGAGGCCCAAAAGCTGCCACACGCCTTAGGCCCCTTCTGGTGGGGGCCCGTGGAAAAGGGGCAGAAGGGGCCAGGCAAGTCTGGAAGGAAAAAAGCAGACAAAATCACGATGAGGCTGCGTTGTCAGCCTCCCCATGGGCTCTCACCACGTCTGGTTAGGTGTCTCCTTCCATGTCTCCAAGTTCCTGAGGCAGCCCAAGGCTGAGAAGCTGGCACAGCTTCTTCACACACCTGTCTGCTCCCCGCGCCTCCTCCAGGCCTCCTTCTTGCTCCCCTCCCTCCCCTCCTCCCTCCCTCCCTCCCTCCCTCCCTCCCTCCTGCCCTTCTTTCCTTCCTCCCTTCCTTCTCCCAGTCTGCTCTCCAGCTTCTCCCCACCCAGCTGCATGCTTCCCTAGGCGGGGCAGGGGACCTGGTATGTCCCTCCCCCGGGATTACCCTCCACAAGAGGCGAGCTGCTGGTCCCTCTTACTCCTCGAACATTCTGCCTTTGCCAGCCACATGCCCCCTGTGCAACACTCGAGCATTTTCCCACTTTCTTAAGATTTACTAAAGAATTTTTCAGAATGAAAATGTAATATATCCTCGTTTGAAAAGTGTGAGCCGCCGCTTTCTTCTCTCACTGGGAGAGACATCATGCTATCTACTTTGTGATGATATCTTGAAATGCCTTGTAAATGAAGGCCTGTGGCGACTCAGTTCTCCTTGAGGATCGGGAAGGACATCGGCACAAGCGAAGGCGGGGTGCCGCTTGGTAGAAGAGGGGCCTTTCTGAGGCGCCCCTCCGGATTCCCTCTCCGGATTCCGACTGCGACGGCATGAGTGATGGTTCTCTGCAGAGGACGGAGCGCTCCCTGTAGCGCTCCCTGTATTTACTTTTTACTTTCTGCACCCCGGTCGTCGAACATGCGGAGCGGACTCAGGTTGAAATCAGAAGGAAGAGTGAGCTCTGGGTGGGCCTTGAAGGACGAAGCGGCGGGTAAAGGGGGCTGGGTGAGGAGCCCGCGGGCCGGCTGGCCCAGGGCTGGCGTGGACCGGCAGCCGGGCTGTCAGGGCGCCCTGCGCGACGAGGGGCGGGGACCAGCGGCGCTGCCCGCAGGCCCTCGGACGGCTCCGGGGGGTTTGGGTCAGAGCCACGTGGAACTGTTGAATGTTCCGGGGCAGGGGACTGACGCGCGGTGCAGACTCTGTGCTTGGCCACGTCTCTCCTGCGGTGTAATTGCCCAAGAGATCACGGGCAGGAAAACATGCGGAGACAGTGTGGCTGGGAGAAGCTGGGGGGAGCTATTGAATACTTCAGCCAGTGAGGGCAGATAAAAAGCGGGGAGTGCGCTGTGGAGCTGTCGACAGCGCGGGATGCGAGTTCGACGCCCAGCAGAGGAGAATCCCACATGGCGCGGCAGACCTCTCCTGCCTCGCCCGCTGCTCCCCTCAGCAGCGTATCTCTGATCTGCCTGTTCTGCTCCCCGCTTTGTCTCTGGTGAACCCTCTCGCCGCCCCACGCCTCTGGCCTGTACCCCAGCTTGTATGTATAAATAAATAAATCTTTAAAAAAAAAAAGTGGGGAGCAAACATAAGGAACCGGCGGGAGTGAGGGCGGTGCTGGCCACGAGGCCCGGGAGAACGGCAAGAGGGGCGTGGAGGGCCTGTCTCCCCACTGCCCGGGCAAGGCGGTAACTGGCAGGGCTTGGCCCTGGGGTTGGGCTGTGGGTAGTTCCCTCCCGCCTGGTCTGGGCCTGGTACGGGCTCTGCCAGGCGCAGCACACATGGACAATGGCAGCAGCTTGGACTGTTTTTCCCAGCTCCTGCCAAGACCTCTGAGAGACCCTCTGCGGGCAGTGACAGGCCCTTCCTCTCAAAGAATGCCAGCGCCTCTGCAAGGAAAGGGGCGCTAATTCTGGGGAATCCTTTCTCTAGATGCCTCCTCATGGCAACAGAGAACGCACAGCTCACGCCTGCCTGCAGCGCTGTGATTCAAGATTCACAGCAGCTGGGAGGGCAGTTTTTGAAGTCTTTGTTTTTTATCGTTTTTCCCTTTTCAGCCCGGCATGATGAATTAAATGCAGGAATTAAGAACACTTTGTCCAAGGCCTCAGAGACCAAATCCCACCAGAATGACAATGTCTACATCCTGATTCTTTTTTTTTTTTTTTTAAGATTTATTTTTTTATTTTTACATACAAGCTGGGGTACAGGCCAGAGGCGTGGGGCGGCGAGAGGGTTCACCAGAGACAGAGCGGGGAGCAGAACAGGCAGATCAGAAACACACTGCTGAGGGGAGCAGCGGGCGAGGCAGGAGAGGTCTGCCGCGCCATGTGGGATTCTCCCCGGCCGGGCGTCGAACTCGCGTCGCCGCTGCCGACAGCTCCACAGCGCAGCGCTTAACCGCTGCGCCACCAGGGAGGCCCTACATCCTGATTCTTTTTTGCTTTAAAAATGATCTTCCTATTCATCATAAATAGGCATTATCGCCAGCATCAAATGGTGTTTAGTGACAGCTTACTTGGGAGTGACGCTGGGTGACACCCACTCAGGATGACAGAAAACAGGCGCATCACCCACCAGAGGAGATGCTGGATTCTGCAGGAAGGTTCCGGTTTCTGTGTTTCTGTTTGGAGGCGGTGCCTCGGGACGCCACTATTGGGAAGAAAAGCACAAAAAAGAGATTCTTCTTCCTGCTAAAGAACCTGACTCAGACACTCCTCTCACTATGAGAGTAGAGTTTTGCAGAGTGTGTTGGAACAAAGCCCCCAGCGGTATAACCTGCATGGATGCACGTGACATGCTTCTTACGGACTAGGGTTTGTTTCGCTGTGGTTGTTCTGCCCTAGGCTCTGTCAAAAGTGAGGCAACCAAGGCCTCCCTGGTGGTGCAGGGGTTAAGTCTCAGCACTATCAAGTTGTCACCAGCCACTGCCAGGGAGCTTCCCACAGGGGCGGCAGACCTCTCCGGCCTCCCCGCTGCTCCCCTCAGCAGTGTACTTCAGTGGATCTGCCTGTTCTGCTCCCCACTCTGTCTCTGGGGAGTCCTCTCACCCCCCTCTCCCGCACCTCTGGCCTACACCCCAGTTCTTGTGTACATAAAAAAACAAAAAATCTTAAAAAAAAAGTGATGTGATCAGGCTCTGAGTGACAGGACTTTGAAGAACATATTGAGAGGACATGGGGAAAAATGGTAGAAACACTCACGGAAGTTAGAGCCTTTTTATTTTTATTTTTTAATAACACAGTGAGCAAATATTCTGTATGTGTAACCAAGAGGACTGAAAACCGCCCGACGAGGTCCACTCACCCACCAGCCGCTCGCGACAGCCCCCACCCCGGGTGCCCCGGCCTGTTGAAAGGGACGTCCGCGGGGTGCGACTGTCCCAGCGGGCCAGCGGGACCCCTCCACGGCCAAGCTCCCCGCTGGTGCCCGTGTGGAGGGAGGCACCAGGCTCTGCGGGAGCACAGAGGAGAAACAGCTTTTCCGGGGCTGAGGGAAGCTCAGGGAGGAGGCCGCGCTCGCGCCGCGAGTTCAGCAGGCTGAGTCCTGCGCAGAGGGAGAGGGAGAAGGCAGGCGAAGGCCCCGGTGGCGGCCGGAAAAGGCAGAAACCACGTGTTCATTTCCTCACGGCCGGTCCTGTCTGACCCCATTCAGGGGTCACCCGCTCTGGGGACACGAGGCCCCGGCGGGGAGGAGCCTGAGCAGTGTCCGTGGCGCCATCCGCCAGGGCCCCTGCCAGGGCCGGCGGGCAGCTGGGCTTGTACCAGGCCGCCGGGGCCCTCCCGATGGTGCCGTGATGGGAACAGGGTCTTTGCAGGTAACCAGTCAAGATGAGGCACTGAGGGTGGGGCCTTCACCAGACAGGGCTGGAGGAGGCCCGGGGGGCATTCTGGGAAAGCCTTTCCCACACACAGCACACGGGGGCAGGGACCAGGGGCTGGAGGCATTCCTCTGGGAGCTTCGGAGCAGCACTGAGTCTGGCAGTACCAGAAGGTGAGACAAAGGCCCAGGATTCCCTACTAGAGACAGCCTGACCCCACCTTGCTGCTGGCTCTCCTCTCCAGAGCTGTGGGGAGACATGTCCACTGCTCTAAGGCCCGTCTGTGGCGCTTTCGTCCAGCAGGTCCCGGAGACAAATAGAGTCGGTCAATGATCAGGGGGAAGCAGCCATATGCTCTGAGACTTTGGGAAAGTGGTTCCTCCTTCTCTCTCCTTGGAAAGGAATCTGGAAGGGCACAGCCCTGGTCTTTGTCCATTCTAGTTCTGTGTTTGCAATTGCAGGGAATAAGCCCGATGACAAAGGCCAGGCAGACACCCAGGGCCTGGGGACAGAACACTGGGTCCACAACGATGCCCTCCTGTGGTTACATGACCCTGGAATTTCTGCATTTCCTATCATACAAAATAACACAAAGGCCACATTCCCTGCGCCACCTTAGTTTGGTTTTCTGTGACCTGCCTATGAAGACATCTTAATCGACACATTCAGGTTCAGTGATGTCGAGAAAGAAAAACTGATGTCAGGAACTCTTATTTCCTACCTGCTGACATGGCCTTCATTCCCAGCAAGTCCTGTGGAGAGGGGGTGCTCGCGGAAAAGGCAGCCCTTCTCCACTAGCCAGCCGCAAATTCCCACTGGAGCGTAGTCCCTGGAGAAGAGGATGCAGCCATCAGTGAATCTTGAGGCCCCTGCTTCCCATCCTGGGCACTCTCCCACCCACATCCTTCTCCACCGTGACTCTCTACACAGCCCCTGGGGTTCAGCTTACGCGAGGCTCTCGGGCCTCACTGACTCTCTGGGCAGCGTGGGTGTCCTGGTGGCAGCTTTGCAGGCTGCCAGCCACAATCTATTTTTTTTTTTAAGATTTATTTATTTATGCATACAAGCTGGGGTACAGGCCAGAGGCGTGGGGCGGCGAGAGGGTTCACCAGAGACAGAGTGGGGAGCAGAACAGGCAGATCAGAAACACACTGCTGAGGGGAGCAGTGGGCGAGGTAGGACAGGTCTGCCGCACCATGTGGGAAGCTCCCCAGCCGGGCGTCGAACTCGCGTCTCAGCTGCCGACAGCTCCACTGAGCAGCGCCCAACCGCTGCACCACCAGGGAGGCCCTGCCACAACCTATTGATTCTCTCACTAGGCTCCAGGCCTTGGAGGTGGAGACTGAGTGTCTCACTCACTGATTGGCTCACAGCCTGGCGCAAGGCCTGCCTTGGAGTAGGCGCCTTAAGTATTCAGGGCATGCAGTGGGAGCAGCCTGCAATCTGTTTAAGATAACTTCCTGACTAGAGCCGCACACGAGTGGGAACTGAGCAGGGCCTTTAGCAACCACAGCCACCGGGTGGTCTTGGCCCATGGCCTTGAGGCCGTTGACTGGGATGCCTCCTCACCTGGGTACTCACCTTCCACCAACTTCCACTGCTCTCTTGCATTTCCTTCAAAGTTGTCTAGCGTGGGGCGGCCTCCCCGATGGCGCAAGGGGTTAAGTCTCAGCACTATGAAGCTATTGGTGGCAGCCACAGCAGCATAAGTTCGATCCCCGGCCAGGGAGCTGACCCACACCGTGTAGCAGACCTCTCCTGTCTCACCCGCTGCTCCCCTCAGCAGTGGATTTCAGTGAACCCACCTCTGTGCTCCCCGCTCTGTCTCTGGTGAATTCTCTCACCCCTCCACACCACACCTCCAGCCTAGACCCCAGCTCTTGTATACGTAAATAAATAAATCTTAAAAAAAAAAAGAAAATTTTCTAGGTTGGGCCTATTCGACTCTATAAAGAAAAAATGACAACGGATTACCTCGAGTGACCAACTAATATTACTTCCAGGGGGAAAACCCCCCACAACCCAATATACTTCAAATACCAGTTAAGCTACATGGAACTCCGTGTCTCCAGAAAGCTCCTAAAACTCTGAAGCCAAGATTTAAAGTGGGCCAGGGAGCAGGCCCATTTGGGAGTCCCAGCAGCCTCCTCACACAGCAGGGTTCCGGAGCATTTCTGGGCGATCACCCCGACTTAGACGCTGGAAGATACTGCCCCATAGCGACCTCGGGGGTGGGACTCAGGCTAAGGTCACCCATCACTTCAGGCTGGCCCTGCCTCTCTTCCGCAGAATTCTCTTCTAAAGAAGAAAACTACGCAGTGCTCCGCTGGGAACAATGATTCTAACAGCGATTGATGGCGCAAACATGCAGGCTCCCGCGTTGGCACCGACGCGCGCCGAACACCGCGAACACGCCTGCAACGGCGCGCCTGGGGCGGCCCGCGCGGGCGACCCCAGGTGAACCCCGACTGCGCCAGGTGCGAGGGCGGCGGGGCCGCTGCTGAGGGACCGCGGCGGGGGCGGGAGCGACGGGGCGGTCAGGGGCGGCGTCCCCGGGAAGGGGACACCGAGCGGAGACTTCAGGGGCGAGAAGGAGCCGGCGTCGGGCAGCGCGTCGCGTTCTCCGAGTCAGGCAACGCGCCGTCTCCGCGCCGCGGGTCGGACGTCCGGGCAAGGAGGCCGCGCGCCAGCACTAAAGATGGCGGGGCGGGGGCTGGCGCCTGCGCGCGCCCTGATTGGCCGGCCGGGGTGGCGTCACGGGGCGGCGCCGGCATCCGGGCTCCGGGGAGGCGCAGCGGAGGCTCCCGGGAGCGGGAGGCTCGGCGCGCGGACGGCGGCGAGCGGACGGCGGCGGGGCCTCCGGGGCCGCCGGGGCCGAACAGCGCGGCCGAGCATGGCGGGCTCCCTGCCTCCCTGCGTGGTGGACTGCGGCACCGGGTAAGAGCCGCGCGCCCGCCCCGCTCCCGCCCGGCCCGCGCGGGCACCTGCCCCGCGCGCCCTCGCACCTGCTGGGCCGGCTGCGCCCGGCTCTCCGGCCGACCCCCGTGGAGCGGCCGCCCGCGCCCGGCCCGCGAGGCCCCGGCGCCGGTAGCTCACGCGACAGGGCCGTGGGCGAGCGGCTCTCCCCGCCCCTCCGCTTCTCTCGGGCGCTGCCGGGCCCCGGCACCCCGGGACCTCGCCGGCCGGCGCGCGCTGCGGGCAGGGGGCTGCGGGTCCCCCTGAGGGTCCTCGCCTCTGCCTCCCCGACGGGCCCCACCTGCCAGCCTGCTTGGAACTGCCCTCCCCCGGACCCCAGTGCATGTCCTCCTCGCTGGCCATCCTTGACCCCCACCTTGGAGGCCGGACCCCGATCTTCCAGCTTGACACCTGGTCGCAGCCGGCTCTGCCCCGGCCCAGGGTTGCGTGCGTGCCTCGCGCGCCTGGGCTCTGGCGTTAGTCTGCGTAGACTTGCCTTTTCGCTTAAAAAAATGTGAAAAAGATACCCTTTTGAAAACCCAAGTCTAAATTTGGGAAAGTCTATATACGATACAGTCTCTTCTCCACCCCCTTTTTCAACTTTTTGAATGTGGTTGCCTCTTTTGATGTTAAGACGGGCGGGTGAGACCTTTGCGAATCTCCTTGACTCTGGGTGGCCCAAGCTTAGGGGGTTTTAGGAAAGGCGGTTACTGAACACTTCTGACTGGTAGTTGGGAAATGCAAGCTTGCCTGCTTGCTTGTACGCGGAGGACTTAACACAATAGCCTGGGGAATAAATGCAGCTTCCAAAAAGATGATTGGGATTGTCATCATTTTTGCCACGAAATATTCTCCCTTATTCGCCTTAGCCTTGATTCTTTTCTGTGGGGAAAAAAATGCACTTGGTTTGGTTTCCTTGGCAACCTTGTGGGGGTGTCTTTCATTTGCCTCAGTCCTTCTACTGATGTTCTTTCTTTTTGCTGCTGAAGCCACCAGAACTGCTTGGGCAGAAACACAGCCTCTTTCCTTGTGCGAATTCATGAAATACAGATTGTCTCAGAAATATCGTGGCTCCTATTTGCTTCCCAAAACGCAAACCAAAATCAGTATTGATCTTAAGACTCCCCCTCCCCTCCCGTGGTTAGTGCCCACCACGCCTTCTCAGTCTCACTGTACACTGTACACTGAGGTCTGGTTGTGTCAAGAGGGATGGCAGCAGGTCAAGGTGTTTTTCATTCCCACATTTGCAAGTGAAAACCATTAAAACACAATGCAGTTCTTGGAAATAGCGATCGGGCACTACCCGCAGAGCTGGCCAGACCTTGAATCCTGGCACGCTGGGTGCCCTGCTCATCATCCTTTGCTCAGATTTGACCTTCGGAGGTAAGTGGACATTGGCACTTGCTCACCGGGACGAGACTGTTAGCAGCACGTTTTCTGGCTGAGAGGCATGTCATTGTCTTCAGGCTGACGTGGGCTTTGGTTGGCGTCAAGATTTAGAAAGAGTGACAGGGAGTATTTTGGGCGGGTTTCACGGGGATAGACTGTCACGGAAACGACCGTGGTTAACACGAGTCCCAGTGTCCAGTGTGTGGCCAGAAGCAGCAGCCTGGGAGAGGCCGAAATGACTTAAGCATCATTAAGAATCTTAAGTGATTCTTAGATTACCCAGAGAGCTGAAATTGGTTTTAGATTGGGTTTGAGCTCAAGACAGGAAGGGGTAAAAATGCAGATAAAATAGTCAGTCAAGGAAGGGGCCCGAGGCCTCGAGCGATAGGCCAGTGGCTGCCAGAGTCGGGCTTCCCCTGGACCTTGGTGCTCCCGTCACAGAATTGGAAGGTATGGTCAGTCTGCAGGAAGAGCAGTATCTAGTTCTCAGGTGAAGAAACTTTTTCGAGTACTAAATTCTAAAAGAAAATTCATGTTGAATTATAGATAGTGAACTTCAGTGATCTAATAGACGTTCTGCTAAATGGTATTTTAAAACAGTAAATTTCATCCTGGTGTCTGAGCACCTCCTATGAAACCTGAGGCCCACTTGGTCAGCATAGGTGTGCTGGGGCTCAGTTACATGGACCCCGTGTGGCCTTTGTGACCCAAGGAGAAAGCTGTTTATTTAAAGGAATTACCAGGCTTCATGGCTGGCAGAGAATAGTCCACAAATACTAGTGTCACTTCTCCTACCAGAACTTTTTTTAATGCAGATTTTTACATTTTTAAACTTATTTTGAAAAGATGTCAAGCCTACTGAAAAGCTGCAAGAAGAGGATCAAAAATAAAACTACTCAGCTATTCCAGTTTTACCAGCTCTCCACATTTGCTTTATCCTTCGCTCTGTAGCTGTACTTAGTCTCATTTATTTTTCCCCAGCTCTTTGAGAATAAGTTGCAGACATGATGCCCTCTCACACTCACCTACTTCCCTGTGCTTCTGAGAACAAGGGCCCTGTCCAGCAGGCACAGCCCGGAGAGCAACATCAGAAACGTCCACACTTGCCCTTGAGTCAGCTCCGGCGCAGTCTGGCTTGTCCCGAGTGGTCACCTCACACTGGCCCCTCCTCTGGCACCCCATGTGGCGCTTGGGTGGCGTCCTTGTACCTCTTGTGTAACTGTCCAGCTTCTGAGTCTTTTTCTGTCTTTCGAGACGCGCATTCCCAGCAGGCAGGGCTCACGGCGCTGCCTCTCAGTTTCGGCGGGTCTGCCGTGCCCCTGGGCAGAGACGTGTGTTTTTACCAGGAATGCCCAGAAGTGATGTGGTGCTTAATGCTTCCCCTCAGACCCCGCCTCCCCCACATCATGTGGTCCATAGCACGAGGCAGGGTAAGGCCTGCGGGTGCTGAGGGTGCACTTGTGTATTGCAAAGTGGTGCTCCCTGGGGTGGTAGCTGGTGCCTTGGCTGGTCGTGTGATCACCATTTGTGTGTGTGTGTGTGTGTGTGTGTGTGTGTGTGTGTGTGTGTGTGTGTAACACTTAAGATCTACACTGTAACCACTTTCAAGTCTGATACAGTCTTACTGACTTTGAGCCCCGGGCTGTGAATTAAATCTCCAGATCTGATTTGTCTTTTCAGAAGGTTCAAGATGCTGTTTTGCCTCACTCAGAAGGAAATTCAATGAAATTATTTGGGTGGGTGATGTCCCCAGACTTCTTCACTGACTTTCCCCCTTTGTCATTTATTTCGTTCGGGGAGAGAGATTTTGATATTAAGTAAATACCATTTTTTAAAAAAGATTTATTTATTTATGCATACAAGCTGGGGTGTAGGCCAGAGGTGTGGGGGGGAGGGTGAGAGGATTCACCAGACACATGGGGAGCAGAACAGGCGGATCTACTGAAGTGCACTGCTGAGGGGAGCAGCGGGGAGACAGGAGAGGTCTGCTGCACCCTGTGGGAAGCTCCCTGGCCAGGGATCGAACTTGTGCTGCAGTGGCTGCGGACAGCTTCGTAGTGCTGCTCTTAACCGTTGCACCACCAGGGAGGCCTAAAATACCCTTTTCTTCCTTAAACTTTCAGCCTTCAGCTTTACTATCAAAGGGTCAAATGTAAGGGAAATGTAAAATCACCCATTGGGGAAAGGGCAAGGGTCAGTTTGCTGGCTGGTGTCACGTCCCCCCAGGAAGTGCCCTCGCCTGGGGTGTGCGGGGGTGATGTCTTCAGACCTCTAGGCTCACAAGTGTGTGGCCAAGAGTTTTGATTTTTTACTCACCTAGAAGGTAGGAAGTGATAATTTTGTTGCAGTTTTAATTTGAGTTTCTTATATTGTTCTGTGGGAAGATGAGCAGCTTTTCATATGGTTAAGAGGCGTCTGTGTTTCCTTTTTCTGTTTCATTTCTCTAGCCCGTTTTCTCCCTGTGGGGTTTTGGCCGCCTCCTCCTTTATTTTTAGATGAGTTTCACGCATTCGGTGTTTCGTAGACAGGCCCCGGTTCAGTGGGTTGTGAGGAACAGTCGCAGGAGATAGCGGGAAGGTCCAAGCAACAGCCCCAGGCCGGGGGGTGCAGAGGCAGAGCCTGGAGGTGACCAGGGGCAGCTTCCAGAGCCCTCTCCCCGAGAAACGCGAGCGTCCTCCTCAGTGCCCGGCCGGGCAGCTCACCGGAAGGGAAGCTACGGAGATGCCAGGGCAAGTGTTCTCCCTGGGGGTGCTCAAGGCACCTTGCCTTGTGCGCCCCACGATCAAGGTAGCAGAGCCCAGGAAGAGAGCAGGTGTCCAGCACCAGCTGCCCGGCTTACACGGTCTGGACACCGCGGCCACTCCTGTTGTGTAGGGCAGGGAGGAGCCCTCCTGAAATCCCCCAGCCCAGGCGCCAGCCGAGCCCCAGCCTGCAGGCAGGCCTTCCTCGGGCCTGCAGAGGTGTTTAACCCTCTGTGATATAAAGTGCAAATGCTTCTTCCCTGTGTATCATTTTTCAAAGCAACCAATTTATTTTTTCCTAATTTTTGGATTTTTGAATCATAGGTAAGAGAGCTCTGTGCTCCTTCTCAAATTATATGGCGTTTTTTGAAGGGCTTAATTTTTCTCCCATTTAATCCATTTGGAATTTATTCACCGTTATGGTGTGAGGAAAGGGCGCAGGTGGAACTACTTTTCCTTTTAGTTCTCCTGTTTATGTAGCATCGTTGATGAAACCTTCAGCGCTTGGAGAGGCTGTTGGGCTCACGTACTAAATTTGTCTCTGTAATTGTGTCTATTTCTGGGTGTTTCTGTGTGTGGCGTTAATCTGTCTTTTCACACACCAGCAACGAAGAGTGCGATCGCTGAGGCTTTAGGAGCAGCTAACATCTCACAAGCCTGGCTTTCCCCTGCCTCCTGCCCCATTCTTTTTTATTTTATTTTTAAAAAGATATAGTTACTTATGCATACGAGAACTGGGGTGTAGGCCAGAGGTGTGGGGGTGAGAGGACTCCCCAGAGACAGAGTGGGGAGCAGAAAAGGTGGATCCACTGACGTACACTGCTGAGGGAGCAGCGGGGAGACAGGAGAGGTCTGCTGTGCCCTGTGGGAAGCTCCCTGGCCGGGGATTGAACTCAGATGGTGATGGTGATCGCACTGAGACTGAACCCCTAGGCTACCCAGGGAGGCCCCCATTCTTTTTTAAGAGGGCTTTCTCGTCTCCTTACTATTTGTTTTTCCAAATAAACTTTGTAATCAACTTCTCTGTTCTAGGAGGAAAATTGCTCGATGGCGGTTTTGCTTGTCCTGTGTTCAGTCTGTCAGTTGACTCAGTGAGGACCGCCCACATCAGGACGCTGCCCCCTCCCAGCGGACACGCGCTGATGCTCCGTGACCCCATCCCGTTCCTGTCTTTCAGGACGGCGGCGGCGCTTACCTGCCGTAGGTGCTAGTGATGGTCACACCCCCGTTTGTGATTTTCATTCTTGCTCTTACAAGTCATATCTGCTCTTCCATTTTATATATATATATATATATATATATATATTTAAATTTATTAAGGCCATTAGTTTTTATATTTATTTTATAAACTGCTACTTTGCAAAATGATCTTATTGTTTGTATGGATTATTCCCTTGGTTTAGGGCTTGCAGTTACCAAATCTTGTCATTGGCAAAGAGAGATGGTTTTTTCTCTTCCCTTCCATTTTTTGAGGACTCTAGTTGACACAGTGGCTGTCACCTCCGAAATGATGTTGAGTAGGAGTGGAGTCAGTGGGTGGTGTTCCTTTGTTCCTTACTTTAGTGCGGCGGCTTCTGGTGTTGCTAGAATAATTATGCTGGCTTTGGGCTTTCCTGTGTGTGTTACACATACATGTGTATACACGAATATATATGTATGTGTTTGCATGTATTTATCACATTAGGAAGTGTCATCTTCTATTTTTTGGAGTGTTTATAGCATGAATTTTGTTGGATGTTGACAAGTGTCTGTCATAAATGGGACTTGTGAATTTCTTCCTCAGCCAGTTAATATGATGGAATAATGATGCTTAATGGATTTAGTCACTAATGGCTTGATTATGGACTATTGAATTTCCTAATGTTGAACTACTCTTGCATACTGGAATAATCCACACTGGATCATGATGTGTTATTTTTTGATGTGTAGGTGGATTCTGTTTGTTATTAGATTTTTGAATCTATGTAAGTGTCACTGAGTAAGAGCTTATTTTTGGTGCCATTTTTAAAATGTCAAGTTTTGGTTCAGAGTTATACGTCCTTCAGAAAACAGAGTAAACAGTTTTCCTCCTTCTTCTGTGCTCGGAGTAGTTGGGTAGTGCGGGGCTGTGTAGTTTTAAGGTCTCGGTACCTCTCTCTTGGCGCCTTGCTTTCTCGCCCTGCTCTGTGTTCTCCCTGTTTCTTCCAGCTCTTCCCGCTGCCCGGCTTGAGTGGACTCGGTTTCGGTAGGCTGCATTTGTCCAAAGAGGTCCATTACTTCTGGATTTTTCAATTGTATGTGTGACTCATGACTTTAAAATATGTCTCGATGGTTATTTTTTCCTCTGTCACTCAGATTTATGCGTTTTTGTCGTCATTCTTTTTTCTTGATGGTCTAGCGAGTGTCTTGTCCACCGTTTTTCAAAGGGCAAGTCTTATTGGCTCTGTTATTTTTCAGCTTGTTTATTTCTGCTTTAGTTCTATTAATTTCTTCTGCTTTTTGTTTTTTGGTTTTTGATTGGGATATTAAATTCATCTATGTTTTCCTTTATATTGAAAAGGCATTTATTGGGCCTCCCTCGTGGCTCAGGGGTTAAGTCTCAACCCTGTGAAGCTATTACCAGCCCTGCAGCACGAGTTTAATCCCCGGCCAGGGAGCTTCCCACATGGCGCAGCAGACCTCTCCTGTCTCCCCGCCGCTCCCCAACGCAGTGTGTTTCAGTGGATCCGTCTGTTCTGCTCCCCACTCTGTCTCTGGTGAATCCTCTCACCACCACCCCCAGCCTACACCCCAGTTCTCGTACGTGTAAATAAAGAAATCTTAAAAAAAAAGGGCACTTATTGCTATGAGATTTTTTGGCAGATACATCTTTAGCTGTATGTATCCCCTCGATTTGGATATAGTTTTTCATTGTCATTTTCAAGAAGTTTCTATGTTTTTGTTTTGAACTTCCCTCTGCACTTGGTATTTCTATCCTAGCATGTTTTAGAGTTTGCAGGTAGACGGGGCTCCGTGTTTCTTGTCACGCCGCGGCCCCAGAGACCTGCCGTGCTTCTGCTCTGCGGCCGTCACCGAGTCTAAGGCACCTCAGTTCTGTGAGGTCCTGAAGACTGTTGAAAAGGGGCACGTTCTCTGCCGGCGCACTCAGAGTCGGGCCTGTCTCCACGGACTACCTGCTAAAGGTGTTTAGCTGCTCCAGTGTCTTTTGTCTTGCTGTCTGGGGCTGAGATGGCATGTTAAGTCTCCCCGTTTTAAGTGTGCTGCTTAATTCTGTCTCTCTTATGAAGCTGCTACCTGCATGGTATTGTTATTACTTTTACAGTTTTTTAAATCAAGGTGACATTGGTTTGTAGCACCGGGTAGAATCAGAAATGTAGGGTCTACCTCTTCAGGTGTCTGTCACCACACCCACTACCAAGGCCCCCCCAGACCTCCCCATGGGCCACTGTGCCCCTCCCCCTCCCGACCAGCCCCCCCCCCCCATTCCTCCTCCTTTCCCTTCTGCCCCCTCCCCTTTCAGTCAGGTTTCTGGGGTTTGTTTCTGGCAGGGCGTTGTCTGATTGTATCTCTGCAGTCCGCCCACGGGTGGAGCAGCCTGGCGTTAGTCCCCCCGCCTCCCCACCCTCCACCTGCCCTTCCAGTGGGCGGCACAGATGACTGAGGGCGGCCTCTTCCTGCCTCGGGCGCTGGGGTCGCCTTGGCCTGCCATTGTGAATGGCGCGGCAGGAACATGGGGCACAGGCGGCCCCCCGAGTGGTGCTTCTGCCTTCTCGGGGCAGACTCCGGGCTGGGGCTGCTGGGCAGACGGCAGGCCTGTGTGGACATTCTGAGACCCCGCCGGGCTGCTTCCCGGGGACGGCCTGCGGCCACCAGTGCCGTGAGGGCCCTTCCCAGGGAGGTGCTTCTCGCTGCGCTTTGGTCCCCCGAGGGTCAGGTGGGCGCTTTTCACGCGCCAGTGGGCACCCCTGACCCCCGAGGAGCCTCTTCGGAGCGCCTGCGTGTTAATGCTTGTCTCTGCCTTGGCTTCAGCAAGTGTCCCCCTCTGTGGTTTTTACTCTAAATTCTACTTTGTCAAAAAGGGAAAGGGTGGTCAAAAATAGGCCAAGCATATGGTGGTGGGGGGACCGAACCCCGACGAGGATGCCAGACAGACGCAGTCGGAGGGGGCGGGAGCCGCAGGACGCGCCGCAGAGGTTATTTCATCACGAGGGTTATTTCATCACTGAAGTTTCAGTTCACGCCAAAGTCTTCGTTTTATTAAACGAATAAGCCTGCCAGTTAGAAAGTGCCCAAGCTCCCCGCAGCCTCCGCAGCCCCCGCCGCCTACCTGGGCGCTGCTCAGCTGGGGTCATTTTCTAGGGGTTCCCGTCCCCGCTCCTGGATCTGTTTCGGGAATCGTGTCCTTCCTCTGCCCCGGCGCCTCCTGAGCGCGCGGCTGGGTGGGGCGGTGCCCAGGGCGCGCACGGCCCCTCATCTCCCCTCCTGTCTGGCGCGGGCGCCCCCGCTGCCATCGTTTTGGGGTGCGCAAGCCCCTCTCCGTGTCTCCAGTTTTGGTCTTGCCCCTGCCTTTGGTGGCGGGCCTGCTCCAGGGGTCCCAGGAGGATGTGGGGGGCTCCTGTGTCCAGTCCTCGCGTTGTCCCCCTGCACGCCCAGATGCCGCCGTGGGCTTCCGAGTCCCAGTCCTTCCCCGCACGTCCTGACCCCCGAGTCTTTGTTTTCTTGCTCCGGGTTTTACTGCGGAGGAGCCCGGAGCCTTTGCGAGTGGCTGGGCCGCGCCCCGCCGGAAGCCCCCGGAAGCTGCTGGCCCTTTGCCCTTGTCCCGCGTCTGCGCGCCCGTCTGGGCTTTCTCCCCTGGGCTGGGCCTTGGTCAGCCTCTTCTGTGTGAGGACGTGGGCGCCCTGAATTTCGTGCAGTACTTTTGGGTTATTTCTCTCCCTCCTTTTCTCTCTCTCTGCTTTTCTCAGACTTTCTCGTATTTTCCATAGTTCTGTTTTTCTTCTAGACTTCCTCACTTTGCTTCCAGCCCCTTTCTTCATTTTTTTTTCATTTTTGCTGTGGAAATGTAAATTTCCGAGATTCGATTTAATGAAGTTTTCATCTTCTGCATGTTCATTAAAAAACAACCTCGTGTTCTTGTTCCTTGACTGCCGGTCTCCTCAGTGCTTTCTTTCTTTTTTTTTTAAAGATTTTATTTATACATGCAAGCTGGGGTACAGGCCAGAGGCGTGGGGGCGGCGAGAGGGCTCACCAGAGACAGAGTGGGGAGCAGAACAGGCAGATCAGAGGTACACTGCTGAGGGGAGCAGCGGGTGAGGCAGGAGGGGTCTGCCGCACCATGTGGGATTCTCCCCGGCCGGGCATTGAACTCGCGTCGCTGCTGCCAACAGTTCCACAGCGCAACGCTCAACCACTGTGCCCTCCTCAGTGCTTTCTTCCCCACTTTCTCTTCCCCCCCACTTTCTCTTTCTCCCCCACTTTCTCTTTCTCCCCCACTTTC
>PVIJ01003087.1:81388-142999 GCA_004024925.1 Scalopus aquaticus | reverse complement strand
AAATATCGAATGGTTTCACTTATAACAGGACTATAGGGAGGCCGGGTGGGAGAGAGACAATCAGTGGGGGGGGAGGGGGGAGGAAGGAGCCGGAGGGAGGGAAGGGAAAGGGCACAAAATGGAATAGAAAAGAACACAAGGGACCATGGAGATGGATCACGGGTGAATTGGTGGTGGGCTACCCAAGGGGAATGCAAAACGTAAAAGACATAAATAACAATAAAAATATATATTATAAAAAAAATAGTCTTTGTCTGGAAGGAGTATAGAGTCTAGAAACAGTGAGGAATGTTTTTCAAGTTTTGCTGTCCCAAATCTTTGGAGGTGGGTGGTATAGTTTAGAAATGCCCAGAAATTCTGAGTCAGAAAAGCAATATACTGGGGGAGGGAAAACATTCTTTCTGGCTCTTATTGGAATGTGATTAGTCTGTCTCATCACAGGTTCAGATAGGTCCTGTCTCCAACAAGACCTGACCTTGACCCTCCATTGTCACATTAGGACCTTACTAACATTTAGCTTACTAACAGCAGGGGAAATTGGCACCCCTTCCAACTCTAGATCCCAAGATCTACACCCAAGGAACAGTTTTGGATGGTGATGGAGAAATTAATGGTGAACTAGTAGGACTGTGAAAATAGATTTAAAAAATATTTTATTGAGGTAACATTGTTTACAGCACCATATGTGATTTAGAAGTGTTAAAACCAACACATGGAAGTTGATTATAGATCCTACCTGTCCTGGAGGGGAGGGAAAGGAGCAAGGAAAGGGGAAGCAGTGAAAATGGAGGAGGGAAGCACAATGGGCTATGATGAAGGACTTTGGTGGTGGGAGACTCGTGACCACATCTGAGGGGAGAAATCCTCTACTGTCAAAATATATAAAAAAGGATGTAAACAATTGGCACTTCATTTTTAAAAAAATAATTAAATTTCAAAAAAAGAATTATAAGATTACACCTCTTCAGTTCTATGTCACCAGTCATTCCCACCACCAAGAAACCACAGTCCTCTACCATGGTCCATAGTCCACTGGACTTCCTCCTCTCATTGCTCTATTCCCTCCCCCACTCTCTAGTAGCCTTAATTTTCCAGTTTGTAGGGTTTGAATTGGTTTGGCTCTGTCTGTCTGACTGTTTTGTTTCTGTGTATTCCACATGTAAGTGAAGCCATGTGATATTTTCTTTCTCCTTCTGACTTATTTCACTTAGCATGATCTCCTCCAGTTGTATCCATGTTGTTGCAAATGGCAAGAGTTCATCTTTTTTATTTGTGACTTTTACATATTTAGAATGTTTTTGGGCCTCTTGGCCTGGGCTTTGAAAATGTTGGGAGAGGCCCTATAGCTTTCACATCATTTCACTAACTGCTTTCCTCTCAATCGGAAAGAAATCTATTTCAAAAGCCTTATTCATCTCAAGAACATTAGTATTGCTAAGTGTTAGGGAAAGAATACAGATACACTGAGAAGCCTCCAAAAACCATGACTGTTAAGTAAACTAACAAGAACACCACCATGAAACTGAACTCAGTCTGACAAGTATACTTTCATTACAGACTTACATAGGGATTTACAGGATTCTAGAAATCAGTCTGCCTAATCTTACTTTTAGGTGAGAAACTTTAAGTCCAGGAGACTGAGTGAATTTCCCCTGTTCAATTTTTTTTATTAAATGCTTACATAACGTACCAGGTAATAAGTCCTACGGGCATTGTTAAAGCAAAATAAGAGGATATAAAGTGACATGAGGATCCTCATTCAGTTATAATGATCACTTAATGGTGCTATTTGAAAGGTGACATGAATAAATGAGAGAAAGGGAGTCACATAAATGTATAGGGGAAGACGATGGGACACAGACAGAACAGGAAATACAAATCTCTGAAGTGGAAGGCAATGTTTGTGCTGTAATGAGACACAAGCAAGCTTGAAAGAGCATTAAGAAATGGGATCAGAGAGGTAGCCAGGAGCATGATAAGAATCTTAGATTGTATACATGGGCAGAAATGGAAGGCTGAGACAAATAGAATGACATACTCTGATTTGTGTGGTAAAGCCACCTAATGGCTGATGTGTAGCAGACTGCAGGAACAAGGGAAGCAGCGAGATCAATTAGAACACAGAGTTAGAATTATAGGTTAAAAACAATTCGGCCACCATCTGATTTTTTCTACATACTTTACTTCCTCCTGTGAAAGCTGATGTTCTTTGGAAATCATGAATCTTTACATTTTAAAATCTATTTGTCGGGCCTCCCTGGTGGCGCAGCGGTTGAGCGCTGCACTGTGGAGCTGTCCGCAGCGAGTTCGATACCCAGCCGGGGAGAATCCCACATGGTGCGGCAGACCTCTCCTGCCTCGCCCGCTGCTCCCCTCAGCAGTGTATTTCTGATCTGCCTGTTCTGCTCCCACTCTGTCTCTGGTGAACCCTCTCGCCGCCCCACGTCTCGGGCCTGTACCCCAGCTTGTATGTATAAATAAATAAATCTTTAAAAAAAAACAAAATAAATAAAATAAAATAAAATCTATTTGTCATGTCCTTTATAAAACAGGATAAGATATTTGTTCTTTTGTCCCTCTTTTCCTTCTTTTAATTCCAGCTACCAAAGGGGCATTTTTTAGGTGGGTGTGAAAATACAATGAGTTCTGTTGCTATTGTTTTTGTTATAGTGCAAGATGCAGCAATATTTAAATATTAAGTTGAACAATGTTAACAATAGTTATCTTTTATTCTCCAGAGTAGCCTTTGATAGTAGATCTCTTGCAGTTAATGAACTGAGCTGGTAATATTTGTATATTGATGTATTTATACTTAATTACAATTCACATAGTGTTACATACATATTTTACAACATATAATATTAATATATATTTTATAATATAATATAGTATTATAAAATATATTACAAAGGATTTATGAGAACAAAATAAATAGAATTGTCAAAATTATGGTTTTTTACTCTAAGTCATTACATTACTGGGGACTGTACACCCTATTTTGGACACACCACAAAAATTGTAGAGGCTTAACAGTTACCTCCATTGAATCTATCAGGACCTACTGCAATCCTTTCTGGAAAGCACAAACTTCATACAAAGTTTTAAGATTTTTGAGGCCATACCCAAGATTACAATCAGTTCAAAGACAGGTACACAGGAAAGACTGAGCAGGTGAGACTGGTAGAGAAGAGAGGCAGAAGATAAAGGATTCTGGGGGTCATCCACGATAGCTCTCCATGGACTGAAAAGTGACTGGAAAACAAAGTATGGAAATGTTCAGCCACTCCTGCTGGGTCCTGTATGATTCTGTCTAGCTAGTAATGACATTATCTTTATGTATTATTCTGTAACTATATACCTTTCTAGATACTGAGAGCATTATTCAGGTATTTTTTCCCCTAGCTAACACTATCACGATACATTTCTATATATTTATGTCTACATCTACATTTGTTTCTGCATCTATACTTCTGTGTGTTGGTATATGTTAACATTCTGTCTGTCTATCCCTATCTATTTATCCATCCATCCATCCATCCATCCATCCATCACCTATCTAACCAGATGTGGAATCTACTGGAGTACTTCTTTTAGCAAAAAGTCATATCAAGATTTATGCTCCATGTTCTACATGTGGCTTCCCACAAAAAAGGAGGAAGCATAATCAATTGCTCAAAACAGTGCATTAACTTTATTGTTTCTAGCATTTCTTTACTGTCATCTCTTCTGCCTACATTTTCCAACACTGACTTGAAAACAAATCAGGATGTGCAATTGAAGTTTAATTTGAAAAGTGTCCCAAATGTACACACACACACAAAAATAGGACTACAATGACTTCATTAGGTAAAATGATTGAAATTTCCCATTACTACATGCACAAACTAAATGCAATTCTGTATACCCACAAGATTTTTGGGTGAATCAAGCAGAAAGTGCATGATTCTTTAGAGCAAGACACATAATCTCTTCATTCCCAATTCATTAAACAGTTGGCTTCTGAGTCAATAAATTTCATCAACACACAAACCTCAAAAGGTTTCTGATGCTACGGAAGTAGCCATAATCCCATATGAAACCTACTAAATTTACTAAGCTTCTCAGTGTTCCTTACTTCTCATAAATATGACTGCAGCTATCTCAAATCCATGTTCTTTTCAATTTTTTCTCCAAAATGATATTTCTTGGTAGACATTTATTACATCAGTATCAATAAAGAGAAAAGGAGAAAAAAATAATGTATACAAAGATAAGGTTTTGAAGGGCATTTTCTTAGGAAGTTCATAATCATATATATGTGTAGTTAGGATTTTATTTTATTTAGAAAATATGAATTATATCAATGTCTGAAAAATATAGGAAAAATATATTTCTCAATTCACCGCTCAGCTTTGTTGAGCCTTAAAATGATGACATATTTGCTTAACTTTTGTTCTAGAGTTAAAGCTTGCAGATACATTTGCCTAGGTTAGACAACCCACCCCCCCAACCCATTCTGCTCCCTCTCAATGTCAGCCAACCCCTGGCTCTTTTGTACTCTTGTTAGTCTCTTGCAAATTTTTATCATTTTGCTTTATCTCTAAACATCCCATAAGCAATATATATTATGGTCATAAGAGTATAATATCATTTGGTGTAACATTGCATTATTATATGTTATAGCAGCTTTTGATAACGGTAGCACATTATAGACATCATTCAACAACTTGCTTTTTTGCTTTTATTTATTTATTTCTTGCTTTGGGAAAAGAAGAATATAAAATATTCTTACAGTCCACATGTTTCTCTCTCTTATTTCAGTAAAATGTTTCCTATTACTTCTTTACTGTTTTTTTCTCCTCACCACATCTCCATTCTCTCTTTCCTTTACATCTATTATCAAGTAAATGCTGGGTCTTTCTGGATTGATTATCTATATTTCTTCTTTTTTTCTTCTGTTTTCTTCCTCTTTATTGCTCTGCTCTGCATTTAAAATTCCCTCATTTGCCTTTCATTCCTACTATTACTTCACTTTTGAAAATTATAGTTTTGCTTGGGAAAAACTTTTTCTTGAGCTCTTACTGTTCTCTTTTAAAACAATCCGTTTTTGATTAATAGAAGTACTCTTTTTCAAACCAATATTAACATTGAAATTATAAATTATTATTTATTCTGATTGTCAAAGTGATTTCTGTACCCTATGATATCAGATGCCCTGTTTGTTCAAACAAGTTTTTCTATCTTATGTTATGATTCTCTGCCGTAGCCTTGCGAATACCGTTCATATTTATGAACAAAGAACTTGACTGATTACTATGGGCAGCCATGGTGGGAATCTCTTGTCATTGGGTAGACTTTTGTTTTTTAATAAGTATTTCTTTGAATGGAAGTATTGGTTGAAAATAAATAAGATGTACAATGGACATTTAATTTGAGAATTGTTCCAGTGGTCAACTTTATCTTAGGTCATGCAGGTAAGGATCAGTCCTTGCCCTGACCTCCGTAACAGCCCAACATTATTCTCCTGTGTCTAATTTCACAGTTGGGACCTCAGCTGTGCTAAGTATATTATTAATTTATTTTCTTTTTAGAAATAGCTCTCTTCTTTCAACCTGGGGGAAGATCAACTCTTTATGATAACCACTGCTTTGTACTTTTTAAAGGTAAGTTTGCAGAAGTCAGTGGAGCTGACTGGCTATTCTCACAAATTACTCTAAATTAAATGCCGTGAATCCTCCCCAATAAGTCTGCTATTGGGTCAAGATGGCAGCGTTCTGACTTGAATGGAGTACTCATCTTATCAAATGCAGTGTTGTTTTGGAACATACAGCCTTATGTTCTGCCTCTCTTGCTGATAGGTGTTTCCCTATTTCAAAAGGTTTTATTTCAATGAAATGAAAAGCAAAGCCAAATAAATTAAATGAACAAAGTTAGATTGTTGTGAAGCATTATTTTCTGAAAAATAATGCGTATTGCTTCCAACATCCTGAATAATAAATTATTATGCCCATAAGGAGATTTTACTATCCAAGCTGCTCAGAATTCACCCTCCTTCAATCAGACTTATTCAATAGCCACATGGGTTTCCTGGGAGCTTAACTTCCATGCTGATAGACTGGCTGCATTCCAGAATCCCAGAGTGGGAGATTCTGCCAAATTATCTCAGGGAAAGAATGCTTTGTAGGTGACACTGATGAGACAACTTGAGAAGCCAGCTGTGATGTGGGTGGGAAATTCATGCTTCACCATCATGTGGAAGGTTGGACTTTGTTGGCTTTCATCTGCCCTGAAATTTGGAATAGAGAGCATGATGGCACTGTTCTCTCTTTGCCAGCTCTCAGAAGGCATGAGAGCCTACTTAGATTTTCTACTTACTTTCAAGCAGTTCTCACACACCCTGCTGCCTGGAAACCGAATAAATCAGATCCTATTCCTTGAAAACATGTGCTTATACAGGCAGTCTCTGACCTATGGAAATATTAATTATTTCCCAATTATTTGGAACTTAGATACCACCATCAACTTTCTGAGTCGGTCCATAAAAGCTCAAATTAAGCCATAATCTAACTAAATTAGAAGTGAAAGGAGCCATAGTACCAAGTTTAAGTGATGAGCTGATACTGTGTAAATCAAATCCCTCCCAGCCCCAGAGGTGGGAGGTCTATAGCAATAAAGCAATGGAGAAGGGGGTTAGTGATTTCCGTAGTCACTAGTGACTCTGTCCTCCCACTGTGTTACTGTTCTTGTCTATTCATCCCCAGTTTGTCTGTTAAGATTATTTTAGCTAAGAAAATTCAATTTGATTTATATCTCTCTTGCTTAAAAACATTTCAGGGAGGGCCTCCCTGGTGGTGCAATGGGTTAAGTCTCAGCCTATGAAGCTATCCAGAGCCACTGCAGCACGAGTTGGATCCCTGGCCAGGGAGATTCCCATATGGCACAGCAGACCTCTCAAGTCTTGCCCTCTGCTCCCCTCAGCAGTGTACTTCATTCTAACTGAAATGTTCCATCCAAACTTTGAAACTCATTTTATTTTTTGGTCAAAACCTTGTGTTTACTTCCTCTGTGAGGCCATAACTTCCTGGGAAAGTCAACTACTCCCTCCTTCGGAAACCTGTTTTATTTTTTAATTACATTTAACTTTCAGTAAATGTATCTTTATAACTGTGATGGTTCATGGTTATGAACTTGCCTTGCCTGTTCCTTATTCAAGATGGGCACTGTGGCTTATTTATTTTTGTATTTCCAGAGCACAGGGATGCAATTTTTTCCTTTAATTTATGATAATTCCACATTATTCTGATATTCTTCCACAGGTATGTTTAGGGAAAAATGTGTTTCTTGCATAAAACAGTGATAAATATTGTTTTTCTCTTTACAAAAGAATTTTTAGTAACATTTAGTGGATAAGGTGCTACAGGCATAAGATGCAATGCACAGAGAAATGTGTAGATTGAGATATAAACTTGCTTCACAAATTATAACATTTGTGTATACCTATTTACGTATCCTGAAAGCTTTCTTTTAAAATGCTGTATTTATCATTTTTATAATTTATCATTATCATTTATCATTATTAATCTACAGCATAACTCAACCTAGAAAAAGCATAAGCATTTTCATATATGTGATTTTTAAAAACCAATGAAATGAGAAAATATCTCTTCATTGATTTTATAGAATAGAAATTCTAGGTTCTGTCAGTGTTTTTTTTTTAACTGAACTGACTACTGGATCTGTTTTTGTCCCTTCTATTTGGTTTGCCAGAAATTTGATACATAATTCAATTGTAAAAGCCCTTATGTTGAAAATTAATCAATGAAATAATTAAGGAATACATTATGGTCACCCATTTTATAACTTCTGAGTGCCAATACAAATAGAAAAAGACTGATTTTTATTCAGTTCAGTGTATACTCAGGTATATGAGGGAAGGTATTTAGCACAATAATGATGACTAATTTTCTCACCCACTCGGAAAAATCTTTAAAACCTACATTATAAACATATACTACATATGTATATGCATTATGTATGTCTCCATATATACATACAGATATATGTATATAAAGTACCAAAATATATATTATTTGGATTTATATATACACACATATCTGTTTATATGTGTGTATATCTACACACACACACACACACACTTTTTTTTTTCTCCTTCTTTTCTTTGTTTTGGGGATTGGATTCTTCGGTGAATTTTTATTTTCCAAAGTGTTATTGTTTTTATTTTTTCAGTCATATCTGACTCCAGTGATAGACTATCTGCTTAATTTAATCCAGAGAGTACAAGAAAGAATTTGGAGATTAGCCTTCCTTGCTTGCAGGCATCTCTCTGGAGAAATGGAAATTCTCCCAGAGTTGATATGTTAAATTCCTCTCAGAGTCTGAACAGTTTGGACCGTGTGAAGCACCAAGGGAGTCATGGCTCATAACCTCACACAAACCCTCTCCTAAATGATGACCCCTGATTGGTTACTGAAGGTCTCATGACCATCTGCCACCATCTACCATACTAACCTAACCAGGTCCTTTCCAGTCTACACCACTTTTCATCATTCAAAGCCAAATAAATTATTCAGCACTGTTTGGATCACTTGCATATTCATTGCATTCTGTATTGTCTATGTGGAAAACAAAATTCTGCGAACCACCCAGACTTTGGGTTTAGTTTATCTTTAAACCATCTCCTTAATTATTTGAATCTAAGTTTTAGAAACTATTAATTCTACATCCTAGTTATACAAGTCTAAAATAAAAAATATAAACTGGAACCACCAGTTTTAGCTATGTAGTCAAAAGTAGACAATAATTATCTTGATGAAAGTGATGAACTGCCTATGAAAACAAGATTCAAGGGCACATTCATTATAGAAGCAAAATTCTAACAATTTTTTATGCTAAAATGTTTTACTTCTATTCACTTTGGTTTTTGCTATATATTATTGTGGCTAATACTACCATCTATAGGAAAAATAATTTTTATAAGTAATCCTAGGAGTAATTCTTATTGCAGGTATAAATTTATCTTAAATATGATATCTCCATAGAAAACAGTGTCTATTAGCCATTTTTCCAACCTGGAAGCAGGACCTAACTCTTCCTTTATTTCCCAAAGTAAATCAATTCTATTAGAAACTAGGAATAAATAATTTACTGAAGAATTAATAAAGGAGACATAATAGAATGTTATAGCACACATATTTTAAGATATTGCAAAATTTAATATTTTATACTATTACTATGGAATTTATACTATAGTAAGATTTCATTAGAAATCTTTATTCTCCCACAGTTATCCCTCCTTCAGTTATGTGATCTCTTTTCTGCCAAGAAATTTCTTCACCCACTTGACATTTACCAATTTTGTGACCATGCCCTTTCTTGTTCCCTGACAACTTTGCTTTGTCCCTCTTACTTCACTGACAATGTCACTTTTTGTAGTTATTTTCAAGTTTCTCATCTGCAAGTATGCTAATCCCCTTTGTTACAGATGGATAAGAAAACAGGAACCAAAGAACATTAAATAAGTTGCTCACAGCCCCATAAGTTCTAAGTAACAGCAGAGCTTGAATTGTTTTAAGATGAAGCCCACCCTTTCTATTTCATTGGACCATTTATAGAAAATTCTTTTATTTTGGCATTCTAAACACAATTTTGAAAATAACTAAAAAACAGGGCCTCTCTAGTGGCACAAGGAGTTAAGCCTCAGCACTATGAAGCTAACTGCAGCCACTGCAGCACCAGTTTGATTCCCAGCCAGGGAACTTCCCACAAGGCTCAGCAGACCTCTCCTGTCTCGCCTGTTGCGCCCCTCAGCAGTGTATTTCAGTCGATCTGCCTATTCTGCTCTCCACTGTCTCTCCTTTCACTCCTCCCCCACCACCCCCACCACACACACACCCCTCTGGCCTACACCTTAGCTCTTATATGCATAAATAAATAAATAAATCTTTTTTAAAAACTGGAAAATTAACTTTAGTTACATATCTATTTCTTTCAATCATAGCATTCCAAAAATCCCAGGAAAACATAACATACAAGTATGCAGAACACATTCTCAAACTTCTGTATATGTTTAGGTTCTCTAGCACCTTTTGTTTCTCAAATGTTGATGATCATTCACAAACTGTCTTATATTGTTCTGTTGCCCTATGTAGAAGATTTATTTTTCATTCTGGTGCTGCACCATATATAACAATTTTCAATAAATGCTTTTTAGATGAACGCTAGGACAAAACTACATCACCCATATGCAGTTTTGCACATCTTTTACACATTATTTAGTCTCTTTTACTCTATTCTAACATGAGAAATATAAAGAAACCTCAGCAACTGTCCAATGGTTTACCAAAACAGACATAGATAGAAAGAATTAAGTGAAAACAGTGATTAAAGGGCTGTCTCCTTTCCACACTTAGAGCCATGTACTCTTAGTAACATCCTGAATTTAAAGAACAAAATTAGATCAGTCATTTGCCTACCATAGCAAGCCTCAGCTTTACAAATGAAGTGAGAGTTGCTTTGTTTTACCATACTTGCATCAAGAAAGAATTTTTACATTACCCTATTACATGGGAGTCATTTCTTCAATAAACATTTATATTTTCATTTGTAGAAACAGGGCTGCCTAAAATGAATTAATAGTAAATAAAATCATCATAAGTTGCTTATCAATGGGATAAATGCCAACTAGTTTTAAGTGGTCTTATGTTAACTTTATTCAAAGAAATTTAACTAAGCACCATTTAGTTTAGGGGGAAGTCTGGGACCCATTAGATTTAAAATACCTTGGGGGTAAGCCATTCTGAGGAAGAGTTTATGAGTAAAACACATTTCAAAGGTAAACCCTGCTTCAGGAATACTCACCATGCCTGTCCCATTAAAGCAAAGACTGCCAGGAAAATACAGAAAATAAGGTATATTGGTTCCAGCATAAAATTAAGACTTCAGAAGTTAGAATGGGCATTTGACATTACGCAGTAATCTCAACATTTTTCTTAGCAATAAAAATGAAAACCAGAGGAAATTAAGAAATTCCACAGTAATCTCAATGGGATTCGTTTTCCAGTTAGAAAAATATGAAAAGTAAACCCTCTTTAATTAATATCCCCCTGCTCTGTCTGTGATTCAGTATTACCAATCTTACCAATGATCTCATAGAAATATTTTCTTGGAATGGCTGTGCATTAGGCTGTGCATTAGGCTGCACACGCGCGTGCACGTGCACACACACACACACACACACAAGAACATGTGCAAACGTGAATGCAAGGGTATTATGAATCCATGACCTCCAACTTTTTGTTAATGAAAATTTTTAAGATTTATTTATTTAGTTTGTTTGTTATTTAGTTATTTAGTTATTTAGCTATGCATAGAATTTATGTCAGCCAGAGGTGTGGGGGTGAGAGGATTCACTAGAGATGGAGTGGGAAGCACAACAGATAGATCTATTGAAATACTCTGCTAAGGGGAGCAGCAGGCAAGACAGGAGAGGTCTGCTGCTCCATATGGGCTAGTTCCCTGTCCAGGGATGGAACTGAGGCTATAGCCAGCAGAGCAGTGCCAGCATGATAGCACTGAGGCTTAACCCATATGCCACCAGGGAGGCCCCATACCCTGCAACTTTTAACCATATTGGATAAATCCATGTCAGACTCTTCCTGAGGGTTTCTGATTTTTATTATCATATATATTTACATATATACATAAAATTTGCTGTACCAATTTATATGCAATAAAATATGAAGTATATGGAGTCTATGGTGTGAGTTCTGATTATCATATTTTAATTCTCCCTACATATTTAGACCATTAAAAAAAACTGCCTCTGTCCTGATTTGAAGTTCTTGTCTCTTTTTAAATACCCTATAACAATCTCTCCCATTAGACTTATCTTGCCAAAATATTCACTGCTTGCTACATGACTTTTACTATTGATTCATTCATTGGACAAACATTTATTGATCTTCTATTCAGTGCACAGAAAATACAACAGTAAACCAGAGAACTTCAGAGGGTTTATAGTCTCATAGAGAGGCTACAAAGCAAGAAAATAAATAATTACATTACATCATTCTATGCAGTTTGTAGATTTTTTTTTTCTTATTGACCAAAAATGTTTGCATAGTGCTGCATCTCCGAATTTTTAACCACAGAATTTTGTGGGTGCTGGGATGATCATGGTGGAAAGAATCTCTTTAAACGCCAACAGTGCATATAAAAAAGACCATTAATTGCATAAGCATGACTCTTCCCAGGCAACACCATCAAGTTCCCCTCAGCCATACTGGAAGGAACAAAAACTGCATAATGGCATCAATCATGACTTTAATTGGGTCACACTGAAGAATAAGGAATAGAAGCCAAAAATGGAATGTTTTTCAATAAGCAAAGGAAATGGATCATAGTACCTCTCAGAAACCTAAACACATTCTTCTGTCTAAGTTAATTTCCTCAGTTCCTGGGGGTAGGGTGGATTACAGTTTGCCCCTGCATTTCCACCCTTTGATATGGAAATGTAGGTTATAATATTTGATGGCTTTGTCCCCAGAGAAGAAGGTGGTTGTCTTCGCTTTTCACCTCTAATGACTCCTCAAAAGAGAGGTTAAAAGAATAAAACCAGGTAAGTCTATTATGAATTCTTTTAAACTTTCTGTTTTCCATCACTAATTATGCTCTGGCTTTAAAGAGGAGGTCAAATTAGCCACTGACCATTCTGAATCCTTAGTTACAAGTAACAGAACACTGACATAAAGTTTAGTGTTAGAAATGTGCTGTGAATTAACTGTGGGGGAAAAAAAGGTGTTTTTTTTTTTTTTTATTTTATTGACTGTCCAACCTAGTTTTGACTCCTAAAAATCAGAAATGAAAGGCAAAAGCCGCTACCAGTCAGCCTGTAACAGTATAGTCCCCATAAAAATAGGAAAGTCCAGGTTCCCTGCCCCGCCTACTGAAGGGTGCCGCTGAGCATTCAGGAGAAGCTAAAGAGGACTTGGGTGAGAAGGCTGAAGAAGGAAGACTAGAAAAAGACCTGAAGGAGGCAGGTGGAGCAGAAACGTGAAAAAGCTGCTATTGCTTCTCACCCTTGGACTTGTACCAGGGACTGTGGACATGGAAGGAGACACTTCAAAGAGACAGAGTTGTGGGTGAGAGACCTGTGGGGAGGTCTAGAATGGCAGCCTCTGTTTTGACTTGGATTTTGATTTGGACTTTTACTTCCAGACTTGCCTGACAACTTCTGATATTTTTATATGGTTCGCCATCAGAAGGTGCTTTAGACTTGCAGCAAGTGTTCAGGCTTCAGTGGTCCTGTTCTGGGCCAATCTTGTCTGGGCATTTATGTATGTTACCATTTCATCCAGTGGATGGGTAACTTTGAATGTTTCATGTGGAAACTATTTTAACTATATTCTTTCTCTTCTCTTCTCTCTATTGCACACTAATTGTATTATTTTCTATGTAAAGCCTTACACATTAAGAGTATGTGTTGTCTTTATGCGCAGATGTCAGAACCCATTTAGATCAGGCAGGTCTGGGTAACTTTGGGTGTCCACTGAAAACCCAAGTATGGCTTATGTGTTACTTGGTTTTCTGAGGTTTTAACCGAAGGTGTTGACCTTAAAGGGTTACAATAAGTCTTTAAGACCATTATATCATATCAGTAAACACCTAATATTTCAAAAAGGAGTTAGATTTTTTACTGGTTCTTTAAGTAATTCAGAAAAAAGGTAGCGCTGGCTTTGGGATAGGGAAACCATGAACTCTCCATACCTGGTACAATTTCTTCCAATCACTGGCCCCAAAATTGATAAGAACTTCAGAACACATTACAATAAAATATATCTCCATATATCCAAAAATAAATCTGAAAAGTGAATAAATCTATTGTTTGAAAATATGACTTAATTCTAATGATTTCTAAAATTATATTGCTGGCAAATAGAGCATTTGCATTGCCTGGATGCAGAGGGAAGAACAGAGTTCTCAAATCTGTTCACAACATAAAAGCTATCAAAATATTCGTAAAATGCTTATGAAGGTTATGGCCACAAGTTCCTCTATTTTGTGCGATTTCTAAGCCAGAACCTTGGAAAAATACCCAAAATCATTGAACTGTATCTGAGTTTCATGCACCGTGCTTGCATTCCTTTACATCACAAACAGGTTTTGAGAAACAGGAAGGAATAATAAAGACAGTTATGTTTAAGTTAAATATGATTTATAGCTCAGTGACATGTATATCTGTGCTCTCTACTTTAGAAGCAAAGAGCAAGCTTAAAAATTGCATCTTGTTCACAAGAAACAATTTTATAGCTGAATTAGCAATTTCTCGCCTCTAAATGCATATAGCTATTATATCCAAGATGTTTCTTCCTGGAGTTCCAAAGCAATATTTTGCACGTTCCCTGGGAGTTTCAGTCAAGAATAGCACAATAGAGCTTCATGTAGGCAGCAAATGGTCAAAGTAGTTCCAATCAGCACTAATAACCCTCTTGAGTTTAAAATGCCCCCAAGATGTTGTTGTAGTTGTTATTTTAAACTGGGACTGAAACTTTGCATTCATTTTATACATAAGCAGATATATTTTCCATGCATCAGGTTTTGGGAAAGAATGCAAGAGGGTAAAAAATAACAAGTCAAAAGAACCTCCATAAGTGAGCATCATTTTTCTTTTTTAAAATGCATGAACATACATACATACATACATACATACATACATACCTCCCACAAATATGCACACCAACACAGTCATGCATATACATCACACACACTGATTTATTAAATGTCTATTCTAATGATATATTTAACCATAAGGGTGGGTGAAAAAAAAGAAAAATGACGTTCAGCAAATACTTCTATTTTCTCCCTTGAACTCATTTTCTTTGGCTCTGTGCTTCCTTATCCAACAAGTATTTTCTACTTGATCATGTAAACCCCTCAACTCACTGAGAAGATCTTCATTTATAACCCCAAATTTGATGAACACTCTCTCTATCCCTTAGCAGTGTAATTTCCTTAAAATGTGATAGAAAGAGGGCCTCTCCCTGGTGGCGCAACCGGTTGAGCGCAGCGCTGTGGAGCTATCGGCAGCTGTAACATGAGTTCGATGCCTGGCCAGGGAGATTCTCACATGGTGCAGCAGATCCCTCCTGCCTTGCCCGCTGCTCCCCTCAGCAGTGTACTTCAGTACATCTGTCTGTTCTGCTCCCCACTCTGTCCCTGGTGAACCTTCTCACCGCCCCACACCTCTGACCTGCACCCCAGCTTGTATGCATAAATAAATAAATCTTTAAAAAAAAAGTGATAGGAAGACTATCACGCCAAGTAAAATTCCCTATCAGTAGCTGTGCAAATTGGAGGCGAAAATAACAGTTATTTCACATTATCCAAACCCATCCTTGCTAAGTGATACCATATTCCAGTAAAAAGTAATATCGCATATAATAACTTCATTTTCTGAAGATGACTTGAGTCAGACACTTCATTATTCCTCACCAATATTATGTGGGAAAATGTTATTATTCACATTTTACAGACAAAGAAACTGAACCACAGGTTAATTACTTGCTCTTCACCCTGATCCAGACTTGAACCCTAGTGTCAAGGTGAAAAAATCCATCTTAGAGCAGAGATTTGAAATTAGTTGAGTATTACTCCCTACCTCTCTCACTATGCATATATTGCATTTTTGATGACTCAACCACTAGCTTTTAATTAAAAGTCAGGTAGCTTCAAGAGGAAAATAACAATGTTTAGAGAATAAGAAATAGAACTCTTACTGTATAACATTTTTGCTGTATGTGAAATAGAAGAGGACAAGTATGTCTGACCTGTCCAGACCTACTGAGATGAATTATAAAAATAAATAAAGTATTTAAACTAGAGTAGCTTCAGACTTTTTCTCTCTACCATTCATCGTATCATTTATACTTTTCCACAATAAAGAATAAGAGATTTTATTTAATTTTAGTTAGTTGACCTACTGGTGACTGGTACTAAATGCTATGAGATCTAGCTCATGCCTGATTCCACTAATATGTCAGGAATCATAAGATGCTGTTTTCTTCCCTCAGAAATTTGCTTATTTTGTTTACTAGGATATCACAAGAATTTTTTTTTTTATTTACAACAAAAATGTTTTTATACAAGGAAAATCTCCAGTGACATTAGATGTACTCAATTTAACTTTGGGGATAAATTTTGTAACTGAAGCAATGATGCATTGGCAGCTCTAGGGGCTGAAAATGTCTGCATAGCTAAGAAATATACACAGGTACACAGATGTAGCAGTGCAGATTTCATGAAGCAACAATGCCCTTCAGCTCCAGGCCAGGCTCGTTCTGTAATTTTAGAAATTATTTACCTATATTTCTATTTAAGTTTGAGAAGAAGTATTCAATTTACTGGATTCTATAAAATCACCTTCTAGTGTAAGTTTTCTGGCCCGAAAGCCAAGGAAAAAGAGATCTTATTAAAATTCTATGACAGTGAGTCAATATAACTTGGAACCCATTTTCTGTACAATGTTCTTCCTTTTTTCTCATTGATAAATAATTGTAAGTGAACCACTTATGCTTAAAAAAAAGAAAAAAATTAAGGTGGTGGAAAAGCAAGTAATATATTTCTCCGAAATAGAAAAAACTAGTGTCCAAGATTTGTTTTAATGTCTAGCAACAGGTGACTGGATAAACAAATTTTGGCATAGCCATAAAAGGAATATTACACAATTAAAGGAAATTTATTATTAATTCACACGACCTCATGAATCAATCTGAAGATTGATAAGAGAAGTTATTTGGATTTTTTCCCCACACTCTTTTTCTTAGTATATCTTCTTACATGTAGTCACCACTTAATAGTGCATACTACACATAAGATATTTTATAAGTAGGTTTTATTATTTCTATTTTATAGATTAGGAAATCAAGTATGATTAGATTTATTTACCAAGTTGATTCTGCTAACGACTGTGGAATTAGCATTAGAACCCCCAAATTATCAGTGTTATCTTCACTATAAAACAGAACCCTACAGATAGAATAAGAAACTACTTCAAAGGAAAGATTCAGCTCTCCTTTTGATACCAGACAAAAGGGGCATCAGAATTGGCCAAAGGCACTACCCAAATTGCTTATCTTAGTTTTGCACCCACGCACACAATTGCAAAATTACTCAGGCTTAGGGAACAATAACAATGGGATTTATTTAACAAACAGGGAAAATCAAAGAGTTACTGAAGTCAAAATATGACCATTAACCTTACTTAACGCAATATCCAGTTCTTTTAAGTCCCAAAGAAACAACGAAGGTGGCGTCTTCTCACCACAGCAAATGTGGAGCTCCTCTTCCAAACAATAGGCCACGTGTCAAAGATTGCATCTTCCTGCTTCTGCAGACACGCAGCCACCAGACTGTAGACCAGGTTCCAACTCATGAGGATGAAACAGGAGACAACTGGAGATGCTCCCAAAACTGCCGTGGTGCCCCAACACAGCACCAGCCAACAACACTGAAAACAGCAACTACAATGGCCAGATGGCCCAACAGACTGCACTCACACATTTTATAAAGGTGCTCGCTCCGGGCCTTTGCCTTCTACCTTCGGCTGCAGTAAAAACAAAACTGGGAGCAGTTTCCATCTCTCGGCCACTTGCAAAGCCTCCAAAGTTGTTGGTCCCAAAGTCACTGAAGATTCCAAAAACGCTCAGTCTATATTCTGGCGGCTCAAAAACTTCTGGCATCTGATTTCCAAACTCTCAATCTTCGCAGCTACATTTCCTGCTGCTGCTTCTTTTTCCTACATCATGGTGACTACTTCTTCCTACATCAGGGCGACTATTTCTTCTTCTTACCACAGTGACTGCTTCTCCTTCCTACATCATGGCAATTCCTCCTTCTTCTTCAGACCCTTTTACTTCTCATCAGAGTCTTCACCCAAACTGCAAAACCTTTTAGCATTTTTTCCCTGGGGCTATATTTCCTCATGGACAACTACTGGCTCAGCCCCCTTACACTTTCTTCAGTGGCAATCCCTAATTTTTACTTCTGTCCCCTGCTTCTGGGTTATAACATATAGTCTACATTAGGATATAAGATAAAAGAAGAGATAGAATCAAAAATAGTATTTATAAGATTTGTTATTTAGGACAATTAAGGATAGCTTTATAGCATCTATTTGCAGTTATTGTATTCATAGGGTAATTCAAAGAAGACATAGGTCAGTCTGATGCAATAACTTGGAGGTTTTATTTCATTATAAAATTAAAAAGAGTCACAAGGGAGATAACTAAAATGATCAAGGTTGCCTCCAAAGTGTTCATTTTTGACCAATGATTATCAGGCTATAAGAAACTCTCAATGCAAAATTGAACATTTTTCCACATTCAAGGATCAAAAGACTATACTTTTAAATATTATACTATTCTCCCCTAAATTGATCTACCAATGTAAGGCAAGATCTCAGAATTTATTTTTAGAAAAGAACTAATTGGTTCTAAAATTCATTTGGAAATCCAAGCCGAGAATACCATGGAAAGATGCTCAGCATCACTGGTCATTAAGTAAATGCAAATTAAAATCACAATGATATATTACTATCCAAAAATTAAAACAAGTGACCTTTCTACAAGTTAATGAAGCTAGAAAGCAACTGAAACTCTTGAACACTACAAGTGGAAATGTAATATGGTATAATCACTTTGGGAAACAGAGCAGAAGTTCATAAAACATCAATATTTATGTATTAACTATATAAGAAATAATACAATAAAATATATTATAAATATGTTAAGAAAATAGTAATTTAATAAAAAAATATATGTACCCTGTTACCCACCTATCCCAAGAGAAAAAAAAAGTATGTCTACACAAAGCCTTTACTATGTATTCACAACAACCCTATTGTAATAACCCAAAACTAAAAGCGACCCAAATGTCTACCAACAGGCAACAGGATAAACAAATTTTGGTATATCCGTACAATGCAACATCACACAATAATTAAAGAAATGTATTATTGAGTCCCATGACCTCATGAAACAATCTCAAAATCATAACACTGAGTGAATGAAATTTCATAATAAAAGAGCACATATTGTATGATCCCATCCAAAAATTCCAAACAAATTTTTAATGTCAGAAAACACAGCAGTGGCTATCTTGGGAGAGAGAATGTTAGAAGGAAGTGAACACAAAGGGCCATGATGGAGGGGTAATGGGTATGTTAATTATTTTGATTGTGATGACAATTCTACGTACATACACAAAGTTTCAAATTTATCTAATTGTTTACTATAAAAATGTACAGTTTATTGCCTGTCAAATACACCTCAATAAAGTTATTTAAAAAAAAAAAACTCTTCAGAAGTTGAAAGTATATTTCATGAAAGAAAGAAGAGGCTGAAAATTAGTAAAAACACAAGAAACCAACATATTCCCTGGGAGGAAAAATTAACAGGTTCAGTTATCTGAGGAAACTGGGAAGACAGGAATCTGGACCCGTTGATGACACTCAGCTTCTGGACAATTCTAACCCCTTAGACTTCTTAGAGTGGAGAGGGAGAAATGACAAATGACTATTTAAGCAACGGTTAGATATTTTTCTGTTGTATGCAGCTGGATGCAATTCTGACTGATAAAAGTGTTAAGGTATAATGGATGGAACTCTACTTAGAAATTACAAGATAGAATCAATTTGTTTCAGAAATACATGCCAATAAACAAAAGCAAATTGGAAAAATAAATACAGCACAGCAACACACAGGAAAGATAAATGACACCAGGAGCAAAAGAGTATTAACAGCGATATTCTGAGATAGTGCAATCCCTTGGAAATTCTACATATTTGGGTTCAGCAGGTGATAGCTAGGAGACAAGAAGCTTCAGCTGGAAAAGTTATACTCAAGGAGGATATAGAGGAGCAAGGGGTGGCTATGAATGTGAACTTCAGTCTGCTAGAACCAGAACTTGGATATCAAGACAAAGTGGAGCTTCTGCATAAGAGCTGACCTTAAGAATATCATTATTTTTTAAAGATTTATTTATCTACTCATACAAGAGCTGCAGTTGTAGTCCAGAGGTGTGGGAGGGTGAGAGGATTCACCAGAGACAGAGTGGGAAGCAGAACAGGCGGATCTACTGAGATACACAGCTGAGGAAAGCAGTGGGCAAGACACCATGTGGGTCAGCTCCTTGGTGGGGGATCAAACTCACGCTGCAGAGGCTGATGATAGCTTCATAGTGCTGAGACTTAACTCCTTGCACCACCGGGGAGGCCCAAGAACATCATCAATTCTTAACAAAATGGGTAAGCCACATTAAGAACATGAACAAGAATTGGAAAGAGTCTGGGAAGAAACAAATGTCAGAAGACTGAATCTGGATAAATATTAGGAACTGGAGGTGGCAATTAGGATCAGCAGTAAAGGGAAACAATGGAAAATGGCTGTGGTAGGAAAGCTTCATTTTTAAAGCAGAATGCATCCACATTGTTTATTAACTTTGAATAATATCTGAGGGAGATGCTGTATGTGAATAAGTAAACAAATTGAATAAAATAGATTTTTAATAGTAGAATGTGATCAAAGGAAAAAGATAATTAGATACATAATTGTTACAGTCACCTTTACATAAGAATAGTAACAAATGAAGCAGGCATATAAAAATTGCCAATTTGTCTGCTTTAAAGTAAAATACAAATAATGTATATGTAATAATTACAGTTTTTATTTCACTTATCTGTGTAGATTTGGCAAAAATAATATCAGGCATTTTCTTTAATATAGTATAATCTAGATATAAGACAAAGCAACCTAAGTATTACCAGTTACAACCATAACTTTAATTAGCTATATATTTGGGGGAAAGCATCTTATTTAATGGATCAAGATTAATCAGTTGGCTAATCTAAAAAAATTTGAACTCAAATGAGGAATTATATAATAAAGTTGCAATGTTGTGGAGTTATTCTCAATAAACTACTAAGCTTATGTAAGACTCTGAGTATCAGACTGATAAATGTATACCTCTCCTCCGGTTCTTGATACCATGACTTTTTCCTTCCAATTTTCAAACTAGCTAGTAATTGCTGTGCTAATGACCTTTTGATGGAGGGCCAGCATCTTTTTTTTTAACATGGAGCTACAGACTGAAGTGACCTATTATCTTTCCTTCATTAACCACACCCATAATGGGCTACCTTCAATTGATTTCAAGTTTTGCTTTCTTTAAAGTGGAATGAAGAAGACAAAAACTAAAACCACTGAGAAGCAATCTAACTGCAGCATTTTTTTTTTTAGTTTAATGATTTTTCCATCCACACTTAAGAGTGTTTTAAAATAATTCACCTTCAGCAAGTTCTTACAAACTTTAAGAAAGTTTTCTAAGAAATAATTTTCTCTTTCATTTATTTTTCAAGAGTTGACAGGGTATTTCTTTAATTATGTAGTTGCATAATAAGTGCAACTGGCATAAATTGCTTTGGAAAGAAACACAATTAACTGTAAAGCTAGTTAACATGGGGTTTGTCTTGGAGGCCATGTGGAAGTATTGAACATTCTTCCTGGGTTTGGAGAATTTTCTACATTGACTTAGGCTTTCCTGAAACAGAAGCTAGAAATCTTTTGGTCAACCTCCCATTAAGAAAGAAGGAAGTAACCTAGATTCTCTTTCTGTCAAGAAATAGTGGTTACCCAGATTGATTTTATAATGGAAATGGTGGTGAAGATTTCCAACAGCAGGGACAGAAGTTTTGGTTTAGAGCTGCCAGTTGTTAACATTAACTGTCAATAGCTTCAGGGTGCGTCTCTACATGGTTTCCAAACAATGCCACTTTTAGATCTTACACATGGTGCATGGCTTTGACCATTCCCCTTCCAGTGAAACAAGAATCCCCTAGCAAGAAAACAATCCCCACGCAAGAAAAGGAAGCACCCACCCGATGCATAGACTTCTATAACATATTCTTACCACTCAAAGTCTGAACGTTTCCTAGCCCAAGGGGTTTCTAAGCAAGTGTCCTGCTCAGTCAATCCTCCTGAAGGTTAAATGTCCCATAGCTGTGTGTAACCCTAGATGCTTATGTTCTGATCTGGGTGTTTGCACAAATGTTCATGATGTCCCTCTTGGCTGAGAGAGTCAGGTGTGGAAAGAGAATGATAGTCATGACCAGAGTTCTACTCCTGTCCACTGTACCAGCTCTTCAATTGTTGGGGAAATCCTGCCTCCAAGGCTGCTATTCTGACTGTCCTGTAGCTTCTCTTTAAACTATTTGGAGGATGCGCTGTTACAAGAAACAAGCCACCCCCCTGACTGACATAACTAGCTAAACCTACCTGAGCAATATGTAAAGGGAGAAGTTTGCAGGTTTATCGGTGGGTAAACTTTTTGTTGTGGATGTCAGTGTGTCAGAAACATCTGCCCATTTTGTTTTCTGAGAGAATGGAACCAGTAAGTTATGTGATGGTTAACTGAGTTTCTATCCTAGTTTTGATTACCATGTTTGGGCTTTCTTATTTAAATTTAGGTTTTGGGGTTGACCTGGAGAGCTAAGAGGACAAGCTCTGATATTTGTTGGCAGATTCATGGAATGAAGGAAAAATCATCACATTAAAATTCAAAATACCACTCTTTGTAATTCTTGCTCACAGGCTCTAAAATCACTGTAACTCATAGATTAAAAACCAGCATCACCACAAGCTCTTTTCTGAAAGACTGATTCATTATAATAGTCATGGGATTGATATATTTCGATAATACAACTTCAAAGTAAGTTATTCACAATAGAAATATAGCAGCTATTGCATTCAATGTTGCAAATTTTAATTAATAAATATTAATCTTTAGACCCATTCTAAAAGACACAGTCAATGACAAGGAAAAGGAGAATTAATGTTTTATTTCCAGACACACTGATATTTCCTAGCCACAGCTGCAAGGTATTTCTTCTTTTTGCTAATCAAGCCATTACATGACTTCTTTTCTTACTTCTTTTCTTCTCCATTTTATTCCTGAAAGGTAGTTTGTCTTAAAAGTATAAAAATTCTCAATAATTAAATTTAAAAGGATCTGTTTTGATGATATCTTACTTAAGGACTGCAGATGACAAATAATAAATTACCATACTTAAGAAATTAATTTTCTGATATGTGGATTATGTCTTTACAAAAAAATGTTTTCCCATCATACACATTATTACTGAAATATGGCTAAGAGCTGAGCAAGAAGTGAATCAACATCAGTCAAAACATAGCCCCCAATTCTTTAAGCAAAAGGTTTTTAAATATCTTTTTAGCTCTTCTGCCCATTTTTTGACTGGATTGTTGACTTTGTTTCTGTTGAGTTGTGTGAGCTCCTTGTAGATTTTAGTTATCAGTCTTTATCAGTTGTGTTGTGTGCAAAGATTTTCTCCCAATTAGTAGGGTGTCTGTTTGTTTTGATTATTGTGTCTTTTGCTGTACAAAAAGAAAAATATCGAATGGTCTCACTTATAACAGGAATCTAGGGAATCCAAATACAAGAGCATCAACCAGTGAGAGAGGGGGGAGGACTGGGGCTCAGAACCGGGGAGAGGGGAGCACAGGGGACTGTGGTGACGGTTCACGGGTGAATTGGTGGTGGGAAACCTACGGGGAATATAGAGTAATGTAGAAGACACACACACAAAAAAAAAGGTTTTTAAATATTATTTGATATATCTAAAATGGGCAAAACACAAAATCTAACACTTTTAGAAGCATCAAATTGTATAGAAAAAAGTGTTTTGGGGTTAAAGAAATTTATTTACTATGGCGAGTTTTCCATAGATGTATACTATCAAAATTTCAAGTAATACATATTTGTAACAGTAACTATTTAATGAATATTATAAGAAAAATAATGCAGAGCAGAGATACTCTATATGAAGGCTGTAAATTGTCTTCCTATATTGGACACTATTTTCTAACTTCGAAATTTACTTTTAACTACCTTTGTTTCTCAAGTATTCTTAAATTGAACATAAATAACACACCCTGTTCTTTAGTTCTTCAGGAAGTGATGGAGATGACAAACTACTCAAGAATTAAGCACCAGATCCATCTTCCTCCATGGAAAACACACACCTCCTAACATAGTATGGATAACATTTGTTTGCTTATATTGCTTATCTTTTGTTTTTCACCAATTTGACAAGTCATTGTTTATGTTGACATAAAGTTAATACAAATAATAAGAACACTATCATGAACTCTTAATTCTAACTTTACACTTCAAATAATGAAAACAATACATGTGCTACCTCCCAGTGGTAACTGACAGGAACTACTCTATTAATTGCAAAAACAGAGGTTGAAGCCAGTAAGTTTTATTTTATATTCTTGAATATGGTTGTTTAAAAGTGAACATTTTAGAACTCTCATGACAAATTGTCATTGATATCAAAACCTTTGCGGGTTGAGATGATGGGATCAGATATAATTATTGAAGTCAACTAACACGTGTGTTCTCCTGATGAGTAATTTTCAGAATGCATTACAATAAATGCTTTTATCTCAAACATAACATTAAGCTTTTATTAATAATTAAATGATTAAATCTTTGTTTCTAGTACATAAATATAAATAATTTTTTTATACCATTGAATCTTATAAAGTAGATTATGGCAAGAAAGAGATGAAAAAGAAGACAAAAGGAAGGAGCTGAGATATTTAGAGGGCACTGAAAATGGAAAGGTATAGGAAAAATTCCCTCGAAGTTTCATTGGAAGAAAAAAAATATTCTCCCTTAAGACCTTTATCCATATCTATATGTTGTACAATAAAGTCTTAGAATAAACACTGATTTTTAGCATTAAAAAATAATTGCTCTGATAGGCATCATTATCAGTCCATAACATCATTTACAGGGTCTGAAACAAAGACAAAATTTATAACTCTAGACAAGGAAGTGAGTGGCTAGAAATACACACACACACACACACCCCAGCACCACCACCACCACCACCACCACCACCAACAACAACAACAACAACAACAACACCCAGACAATAAACAAAGGACTAAGGATTATAAAAACATAATCACCCTTAGAAATACAGTCATTCTTTAGTACTAAAACAGACAGTTGACATGGTCCTCCCTAAAAAATGAATACCACCAGCCCTTGAGGGATTTAGAATTACCCAGCACCAAAGGGGCAAAGATGACAAAAGAATGAGAATCCTTTATCAAACTGAATTCCGACTTGAAAATATGCCTGAGAATATTAAGACAAGATTGAGAGTCAAATCCCCATATTGAATACCCAGTATGAGGTAGAGTTGAGCAAATGCTGCTTTTGCCTAGATTCTCTCCATATTAGACCAGAGATTTCCATGCCATTCTATTACTGTTTGATTTTGAATTTACTCTTTTGACTTAAGCTACCTGTATACCAGGCATCTTTCCTGACTCACAGGGTGACAATTTTTCAGTATCTCCCAAGAGTTTAACTAAAAACTATTTCAAATATGTTCCCTACTAATGATTAAACTACTTGCTTGCTCTAATCTATTTCTATCATATTCTGACCTGTCTCAATTGAGTTTCTCACACTTTCTTACAAAAGAAAAACCTGGGTTACTTATGTTATACTGTAGTTTCCTGATTACCACCACCACTCCACTTTTGGGAAATTTCCAAGTCAATCTGGACTTAGGAGGGGCCCAGAATTTCCCCTTTACTGTCAAAAAATTAATAAGGATGTAAGAATATGGTACTTCACTTTTAAAATGATAATAATATAAAGTTATTAGTATAAAGGAAATTGTAAAGGTAAGGAAAAAGAAAAAAACATAATATTCAACATAGTTCTTTGGTCAGAGGTGGATAATATTTAGCCATCAATGACCTATATCAATCCTGCCATATTCTGACAGGATAATGATCCAATGATCCAGTAACAGTTTCTACAGTAACATAATATTACTCCATCCCTCCCTACTCCCTACGCACAGACAAAACAAGCAAAAAAAGAGAGAGACTAACATTATAGATGACAAATTTTAGATTAAATCCTATAAAATAGAGTGCCTTTGACCACCAGAAGTTAAGTGATAGATGAGTCTCTGTTTTTGAGACCTACCCACAATCTGTCAATTAGTCTGTTTATGTTTGTTTAATCTGCAGATTCAAAACCTCCCAAATTTTGAGATTAGGTGAGTTCCTTGGTAGGATAACAGCAAGAGAATTTTATTCAAACAGCCATTAGCTCCAAACAAAATTCTATTTACTTATTTACTTATGAAGTCTTATTGTTCAACTATTTTTAGACTGGGCCCATGGTTCTTCTCTTATCTTTTAACTTGACCCTCTTTTTTCTTTCTCCCAGAACCTTAAATTTGATCAATTGTCTGCCAGGACCATGCTATCCTATTCCTCTTTGGCTTTATTGTCCAAAATGGAATGGCTCACTTAATCTACAATAATTGCTATTTCTTCACTGTATAGATAAATTTCAAGTCTTGGCTCATATCAACTTTCTCAATTCGGTTGCTGCCAAAGTTCTAGTTTACCATCAAATAATCTTTTCTTGATGAATAATTATAACTTTTGCCTTCCAATCCCTGCTTCCTGAGAAAAAATATCTTTCAGATAGTGAAAAAGTTCTGGAAATTCAAGAGAGACTTTGGTTGACTCCTTTAGCCCTCAACCCCAATCATTGCCCTTTTAAATGACACTTCCAGTAATAATTTAACAGTACCTTGTACTATATACCAAAAGGGATGGAAATAGTAGACCTCTCGTGGCAGTTACTAACACTTAGGAAGTGCTGAAATTATAGAGAAGGTAATTGCAAAGGAGAATGCTTTGAATAAGAATACACCAGGTGTTCAGTAAAAGAATCTCCACTAGCAAAGAAGTCTGAGAATGAAACGCTTTGTTCTTTAGAGTAAGCCACTGACTTTAATTTTCAAATGTAAATTTTTGAGCCCCTCTAAGTCTTCTGCCAACTTGAAATAGTTGGCAAATGTGAATCCTAATGAAGAACCTCATTTTACACAAGAAAAAAGAAAAGACATTCGCTAGACTTGTATTCCTATCATATCCAAGAGAAGAGTTCAGCTTCCCTGGTGAGAAAGTGAACAAACTTTATCCAAGCATGGAGTCAAACTTTGCAATTATAATCAAGCAAGAAAAGTATCAGGACACGCACTGGTAAAGTCCAAAGAATTACAAGAAACTACCTTAGATTTCAATCATGAATTACTTAAAAAACATATGATGTCTGGTTAACATATTTATTTTAAATAATCACTGATCTCCTAATTAGTTCATTAAACTCTACCAGATGTTAGTAGTTTGCCACATATGAACTGAACATTAATGAGGTTTATAAATAACAATTGGGTAGAGGTAGTTTGTATGGGTGGTTCTTAAAACTCTAACAAAACAGACTAAATAGTGTAACTCAACTCAGAAATCAGGATATTCCATATTCTTGTTTTAGTTTGAAGATAAGTGTAGATCCTAGAAGTCTCAGAGATGGCCCATATTAATAGAAGAGTCAAACTTGAACCCAGAAAACAGTGCTTTTCCCTAGGCAAAGTGATTCTCTAATTTCTGAAAACTATTTTTCTCATTTCTCCTTACCGACCAAGAATTTAAATTTCTGATAATGTATATTTATTTAAGAGCAAAACAAACATTGAACTGAACTTCCAGCTAATATCTTTTTATAGAAATATAATTAAAAAAACATCATCCATTTTTTAAGTGCAAAGATCAGTAAGTGTTGACAAATGCACAGCTGTGCAATCACCACACAGTCAAGTTACAGAATACTTCACTACCTCAAAATATCCTCTTATGCCACTTTGCAGTCACTTCTCACATATTACCCTCTTCTCTCACTTGCAATCAGTGATAAAATTTCATTTCTGTAATTTCCTCTTTTCCAGAATTTCATATAAATGGAATCATATAATACAGCGTCTTCGTACGTGACTTCTTTTATTTAATATATGCTTTTGAGAGTCATTATGTTGGATGTTTCATCAGTTTTCACCTTTTATTACTGAATATTGTTCTGTAAATGTACTGGTTTCTTTATCCTTCAAAATTAATGGGCATTTAGTTTCTCTGTTTGTGGTGATTAAGGAGAAATCTGCTACAATGTTTTGTATGTGATCTTTATGTGAACATTTGGGCCTAGGAATAAGACTGCTGTATAATATATGCTTAACTCTTTTTAATAATAATAATAACAAAACCTGTTATCAGATCTAAGGTTAATTTTATGCTCTTTACCACATAACAGATCAGCCTGTTACTATTTCATAGATCTTGGTAGAAGACACAAGACTTCTTAGAAGAGATATAAAGGACTTTGTTAACCCTACCAAGCAAGCAACGCCAGCATAACAGTCTGCATCACTTCTCCTTGACCCCCAAATCGCATGGAAGAATTATGGAGGACCTAGAAGGATGCCTCATTGGTAGGGGGCTTAGAAAGAGAAGAGGTTGCACAGAAGTTGGGGAACCTACTTCTTTTATTTCAAAGGAAATATTATCTCATCCTTCATGGCTGTTCACTGTAGTTAGCTTTTAATATATCCAATCTAGATGTTTGAATCTGAGCAGCCACATAACTAGAAGTGGAGTGAGAGAGGGTACTTAAGTCAGAACTGTATGCTGTTTATTTGGTATAAAGAGGTGAAACACAAAGAACTTGCAGATAATTTTTAGGTTTCTGGTCCAAGTGACTGAAAACTGGTGTCATTCCTAAATGGAAATGACACATTTTTGGTTGGTGTTGGTCATGTCATCCTAATAAATTCAGTTTGCGTCATGTCAAGTTTGAGAAACCTCAGTATGTTCTTTCTATTCTGTATTGTATACTAAAAATTAATGTTCTCTTAAGTCTTCTTTCATTGTGATAGACCAACAATTGCTAAATGGATTGATTGGGAGGAGTTAGAAAGAGTCTGAGGAAAACTAAATACTATCATATTTTATACACCTGGTAACTTAAAATGAGTACTTCAATAGAACATTCTATATTAAATAAATCAATTGTGTTCTGGGATTTTTTTGAGGCAGAAGAGAAAAGGAGGACAGCCATTGAGACTGGTTCCTTTCTTTTATGGGCAAACTAATTACAAGGGAAAGACTGTAGTCGGAATATTCTGTTGTTCTTTAAGTTTTAGAAAGATTTCCTATAGCTACTTTCAAATATTTACTTGAGTTGGATATTCTACTGTGGTGTGATTAAAACACATCTATTTTCTTTGTGATTATCAATTAAGTTAAAATTAATTACAATACAATAAAAATTTCATCTCCTGTATCAGAGATTAAGGTAAAAGAAATACAAATTTTACTTGCTGGTTGTAAAATGATTTGAAACTCCCTCCCAAAAAAAGCACTTGGTGATTCCAGAAAAACAAAAAACAAACAAACAAAAAAACAGTGGAAAGTTCCTTCTCTGCTTTAAATACAGATTATTTGGAAGAAAAAAACATGAATAAGATGAACTTTATTTTTATTTTGGCAAAGGAAAAAATTCCTTCCAGGAAATAAATCAGGATCTTTTTGTTTACTTTATTTTAATCTTTATTTGAGAACCATTTTTTAAAAGTTAAAATGCATGAAAATCTAGAGGGGAAATACCAAGTTTTACACATTATAATAATAATGATAAATGATAAATAATAATGATAAATAATAATGATAAATTTGATCAAGATACAAATGTTCCTGAGATTTTATTAAAAATTGCTTATTAACCAAAATTTAAAATATAATCTTAACAAAATCATTAAAATGATTCATGAAAATAGTTTTCTTCAAAAATACGAAATCATGGGCCTCCCCGGTGGCGCAGCGGTTAAGCGCTGCGCTGTGGAGCTGTCGGCAGCGGCGACGCGAGTTCGACGCCCGGCCGGGGAGAATCCCACATGGTGCGGCAGACCTCTCCTGCCTCGCCCGCTGCTCCCCTCAGCAGTGTACTTCTGATCTGCCTGTTCTGCTACCTGCTCTGTCTCTGGTGAACCCTCTCGCCGCCCCACAGCTCTGGCTTGTACCCCAGCTTGTATGTATAAATAAAAAATAAATCTTTAAAAAAAAAATATGAAATCATAAAATCTATTCCTAATATCTTTTCTATGTTTGACTCTATATCACTAATTGAAAATTAAATCCAAGATTGGCTATAATTAGTTTTTATATGTATGATATAGAATACTTTGTTGAAGGGGCCTCCCCGGTGGCGCAGTGGTTAAGCGATGCGCTGTGGAGCTGTCGGCAGCGGCAACGCGAGTTCGACGCCCGGCCGGGGAGAATCCCACATGGTGCGGCAGACCTCTCCTGCCTCGCCCGCTACTCCCCTCAGCAGTGTATTTCTGATCTGCCTGTTCTGCTCCCCGCTTTGTCTCTGGTGAACCCTCTTGCTGCCCCACAGCTCTGGCTTGTACCCCAGCTTGTATGTATAAACAAAAAATAAATCTTTAAAAATATAATATAAGAATACTTTGTTAAAGTTATAAAAGAATAAACTAAAAAGCAATTTAGATGTTCTAACTCATAACCTTGTCTTATTGGTTGGAATAATGAAGACCGTGTTTGTCCTCATAATGAACGAGGAAAGGTTATTTCTCATGAAAAATTATTGTTTCTTCTCCATGGCATCTAAACTCAATATGCTTTCCTCTTTGCTTGAAGATCTGGTAAAATTAATTTTGTAATACATAGCTTCTGCTTAACACTTTAAGAATACATTTATGTTTTATATAGATATATAGTTGTATAACTAAACATAATTATTTTAACCAACAATTAGTGATGCTGTCCAACTTTCCAATGACTGACAGTTACTTCAGGTACAAAGATGATGGTGCTTGCGACCTAAATTAGAAGAGGCAAATGATTTGATTAAAAGTATCTTCATTCATCCTCCTAATTGCATTTTTATTGAAATAATTAGCAAACTGGTAGCAAAAATAAAAAGGAATTAGCCCTGTCTGGGTAGGTCAGAAGTGGCTACCAATAGGAAAACTTGCTTTATCTAAATTTTGAAAGATGCATAAGTTGAAGAAGAAAGTTAAGTCACTTAATGGTGAGAAGACAGTGTACAAAAACAAAGAAACAACTATACAATTCTAAAACAACTGAGTGAACTGAGATAGTAATTAGTGGCTTTATGTATCATGGAGTATAGCAATGCTGTAGGGAGCAGGGAGTAATGAGACTGGAGAGTTAGGTGGGAACCATTTTGCTGGAGGCACAGACTATTGCCCTAAGAAAGTTTAATATTTTTAAAAGTACATAGAAAATTAAAACCTCAGTGACATATTTTGAGCTGGTAAGTAAAATGGTCATATTTAAAAATTACAATTTACTCTTTAAAAAAAAAGAACTTACTCTAGAAGAGGTGTACAGAATAGATGGCAAAATTAGAGACTAGAAGAAAAGTTATATTAAGGGTTGGTATAATAATGAAGATAAGATTATTTGTAGTATATTCTTTGTGTTTTAATGTGGTTGCTTGTCTGTGATTTCATTGCTAAAGTCACTTAAATATTTTTGCAAGCAACTATCTGTAAATAGGTGTGGAACTATAAATGTGCACATATGTATTAAAGTGTTAATTACACACAATACATATTATATAATACATTCAGTTATTGTCAGTTCTAGAGATACTCATTTTACTACAATTAATAAATGATTCAAATACTTTTTTTCTGAGGGAAAATAAATACCTGTTAACTTCATTGAAATGACATATAATGAATTAATACAACATGCAGGTGATTTTTTTTGGTTCTTTGAATAAAATTCACATTAAAATAATTTAGCACAATGCTATTATTACAAAGTGATGACCAAGAAAAACCATATTTATAGAAATTTTATATAAAATAAACACATACAGAGTTAAAGAAGCAGGAAAAGCTAGAAGCAAAATATTTTAATGAAAAAAAGATAAAATTGAAAATGCTCATAAAAATAGTTATTAAAAGAACATAATAGTATCCATTACTGTTCTCAGTAGTGCTCAACAATTATATTCTCCAAACAAGAAATTGACAGCACTGAGATTACTTCCATAAGGGCAACTTAAAAAAATTCTAATTTACAAAAAATCACTGTAAAATATTTATTTGTTAAGTCTGTAAAAGATTGATTTCTAATGTGATTATTAAATGAAAATACTGAATTTTCATATTCTGAAGTTTGTATGAAATTCTAGTTATATTGCTTTCTTTACAATTTATACATTAAAAAAATAAAGTGGGAGCTTATATTGAATTATTGCTTATTCTAAGTTTGGTAGACTTTTTTTTATTTTAAAAAAAGTAACATGACTTATATTTATGGCCAAGTGTATTTCAATAACACGGACAAGTATTTGTCTCTATTATACTCTATTGTACTATTAAAATGTTAGAGCAGTGTGCTTCCTCAGTGAGTATCCAAAATATTCTCTTCATAATTAAACTGGATAACATATATATAATATGATGGATGATTCTTGGTACAACATCCCTTTTTCCCAACCACCCTGGGACATTTATTTTTTTCTTCCTATTGCTTTAGGAACCATGAAGTCCTAAAATTGATGTTTGAGATACATAAAATAGTTGGAAAAATAAGCAATAATGACATACAAAGTGTTCAAACATTTGTTCCTTAGTTATTATTTTGGCTGTATCTCTAAGGAGTCACAGTATTACTATTCTTTTGTCACTTTTTCTGACCTTAATAAAAATGAATAAGAACATAAATTGCTAAACAAGCTAAGAAAATGCATCATCCTTCTGTTAAATCTGCTATTTGTATTTCACTATTGTGGTCAAAGCATACTACTGTGGCCACTTGAAAAATATCTATTAACAGCCATTAAATTATCCTTAATTCCTCCGTTTTCCTTGCCATTCAAATTAAATCCTGCTGTGTCATCATCTACAGTGCCACAGGAATCCTTTTTTCTTTTTTTCATTTCAAATTTACTATATTAGTCCTAGTCTCATTATTTCCTGTAATGACTATGTCAACAGTTTTTCAACTGGTCTTCCTGCATCTGCTTTTCTCCAATTCTACTTATTCAAAACATCATTTAATAAGTGTGAAAATTGTCAGATGTTTCTCCTTTAATCTGATTACCTCATGTCTCTATTGAAAAACATTAATGGCTGTACACTGCCCACTGAAATAAATGATTACACTGCCAATGTGCTCTGTAATCTGCTGTCAATCTACTTTTTAATTTTTACTTTCAAGCATCCTTTCCTACCTACACTGCAATGTCTCCCATGCATACCTCTCTTTACGTTATTTGCATTGTATCTTTGCCTACCTACTGTCCTTTTCTGAGAATGCACTCTCCAAAGTCATAATACTTCAAACTTTTGCTGGCCTCCCCTAAGTATCACCTCCTTGACAACTTTGACCATGCATAGGTGGGTGTCTTTCCATAAGACATTCCATCATGTACCAGATGACAAATATCCATCAGCCTTTTTTCTGGCAATAACAACCTACTTTTCCTCAATAAAACCACTGTTTTTCTACTTTATTTACTTCACAAGGATTTGATTTTATTCTTGACTCTATATGTATGTGAATTAGGCTTAGCCAATTAAAGCATAAATTTGTTTTTATAATGAATTATTCATTATGGGCCTCATTGACCAGAAACAATGAGATCTATATGAATTTTGCTGAATATCTTGAGAGTGGTGCTGTACTTTCTTGGCATTATAGCATTTCTAAGAATGGAACCAACAGTGGAGAAAACAGCTGAGTGATGAAGAAACAGTGTGTCTCCAGGCAGGTCTGAACTCCTCAAATCAATGGAATCTAGACTTTTCAGTGACTTGAGCTGATTTTTGTATTTTTTTATAAGCAACTCTTTCAGGTGTTTTATCATCCATAACATATAGAACTGGCACACATAGATGATTTCATCCAATAGACTAAACATCTTAAAGTCGGGGATTATATATTATACACACTTCTATCTATAGATTCATTTGTTTGTGATAATAACTCAAAGACTGTTTCTATCAATAGAGAGAAATTCCTTTTAATTTGCACATTTATGTGTTGATATTAAAATCACAGATTTGGAGAACAATGTTTCCCTATCTTCAAATAGGAGAGTGATAAACTATCTCACACATTCAAATTATTTTCTTCCTTTAAAGATCCCCAGAGAAAGATTATGCATTAATGTCCTTCTTCATAAGCACAGTCTCCCCAATAACTCATTTCAATGTGCAAATTCATTCTAGCATATGGATTTTATAGCCCTTATGCTACTGTTTCAGATTATTTTCAATTAATTTGTTATATAATATGATCATTAAGCTACCAGTTCCTAGCTCCATTTCTACTAGTTCACATTTTGTTTTGTGATGCTGTATTGGATCTCTGTAAAAGATAGTTCTCCTTTGTTAGCTGGCTTATTTTTAAAGTGAGCCAGTAGAAGATATTAGACAATTTGGTCAAAAGGGGAGATGAGACTGAAGATGACAGAATCTCTGCTCCCTTCTCCATGCTGTTCACATCAGCATCTCCAGGGCAGCAACTCTTTCACTGGTAGTAATGACGGCTCCATCCCTCAGTGCCTTTGGGCACTGGTATCCAGAAAAGCTACACTACACTGTCTCAGAGATCCCTGCCGTGACTGTGGCCTGCCCTAACTCCATGAGGCTACATCTATAAACATAAAAGATTCAGTTTCCCTCACCCTCCTTCCTCTATTTTCCTAGTTATAGGAGTGCTAAATGCTGCCTGAAGCTATTCTTTCTCTGTCAACTTGCTGTTACTTTTTTTTTTCATTTCCCCTAAGCCTGCTTAACCAAACCCCTATATTGAATACTTTCTGTCAAATTACTCGTATGACTTTCGTATCTTGGAGTTTACTCAAACTGACACACATGGGTTTATCTAAAATTGGCTATAATTATTTTCATTTCCAAAGCTGACATTCCTGTATAGGAATTAATATTTTGATGTTTAGTTGAATCAATTTTAAATGTTCAAGCATATAATTTTCTTTCCATACTATTTTTATTATTCCCCTGCTTATCCCAACCTTATAGAAGCTTATCATACCAACTTGAATGTCTCCTCTTGGCATTCAGAGGCTTCTATCAACTGTACACAGGTCCCAACACCATTTTAGCAGAATCATTACTCAATTATCTTTCTCAATATTCTACACTGTAGATAATTTAAAACCTATGGTGCAATTTATTCATATAAGCCTCTGATATCAGTTACAATTTCTTTTTCAAAGGAAATGATTAAAGACTAATAAATATAAATGACTAAATTACTTTTGTATGTGTTCCTACTTGAAAAATGCACTTATTTTTCCACTCCTATTCCCTTTAGAGACAAGTCCATACTATAATTGTGTCCTTTTTCAAAAGTGTGCTGTAAGCTTATCTTCCTGTGAAAGCTTAGGTAGTTGCTAATAATTGTTGCTACAAATTACTGCCTGTTTCACACAAACTATGCTAGCACTACAGGGAAAAGGGAAAGATCTTGACATTTAAATAAAATATGTGATCTCTAATAAACAGAAAACTAGGGATTTTTTGACATATAATTGTGAAAATTTTATATGAAACCATTCATACTCATTTTCTAATTTATCTGTTCATATGATTTAAAAAACAACAGGAACTCATAATTAATTCATGTAACAATGCTTATATTTAAAGAAAGACCCATCAGTTATAGGTTATGTCTAATTTATACAGATATTTCATCTAAAGACCACATTGTATTTTTCATGACTTACTCATCAAAGTATATTACCATATTATTTAGATTTATTTATTTATACATACAGGCTGAGGTACAGGCCAGAGGTGTGGGCGGCGACAGGGTTCACCAGAGACAGAGTGGGGAGCAGAACAAGCAGATCAGAAGTACACTGCTGAGGGGAGCAGCGGGCGAGGCAGGAGAGGTCTGCTGCACCATGTGGGATTCTCCCCGGCAGGGCATCGAACTCACGTTGTGCGCTGCCCACAGCTCCACAGCGCGGCACTCAACCGCTGCACCACCAGGGAAGCCCTATTTTTTTAGATTTTTTTGGTATTTATTTATATGCTTTTAATATCATTGTTCATTTTTGGACAATGTTTGCTTTCTTTTCCCAGGTGTAGTTCCCATAGAATTTCCATCACCAGTTCACCCGTGCACGATCGCTGTAGGCCCTTGTGCTCTTACCACCTCTGTAACTCAGCTGTAGCTTAATACTACATCTTAAATACTTTGAAAATAATCTCATACTTTTATTACATAAAAATATTAAACATATGCAATACAGGGCCTCTTTGGTGGCACAAGGGGTTAAGTCTCAGCACTATGAACTGTCCACAGCCACTGTACCATGAGTTCGACCCCTGGCCAGGGAGCTTCCCACATGGCACAGCAGACTTCTCCTGTCTCGCCTGCTGCTTCCATTAGCAGTGTATTTCAGTAGATCCTCCTGTTCTGCTCCCCACTCTGTCTCTGGTGAATCCTCTCACCACTCCACACCTCTGGCCTATACCCCAGTTCTTGTATTCATAAATAAATAAATCTTTAAAAATTACGCAATACATAAGCTTTTATAAAATAAAATACACATAATCACGTGTGGCATAGATTACTAAAGGTTCTCAGAATAGCTCCCCCTCCCCCAGAGGGTCAGAATAAGTCTCCTCTTTGACAGGTAAAGTATTTTGAACTGAAGTCAACTATGCTGAGCCTGAAGGCACAGGATAAACTACTACCTTAATTACCCAGGGGAATTAAAATTGGGGATATTATCCCAAAGTAAGATTATCCGAGAAATGACCTTTCTTTTGGAGAAACCCATCTATGTGCCAGGGCAAATGCATACATATAGGGCATCCGGTTTTATGAGTCTTCCCACCATGTGAGTCCCGTCTTATCCCTCCTTGATGTTCCAGCCTCTACCCCATTCCTAAATTCAGCATATATTCCCACTTCTCCCTGACTGAAAATGGAATCTTCATAATATTTGTAGATCCCCTTATGTATGTAATTGAATTACTCTTTTCCTCATACTAAATGGTTTGATGATTTTTGATGACTCAACCAGTCCTGGAAGAATCCAGAATAGAGGGAAATTTCCTTTTTTCCCAGACAGGATCTTAGTCTATTCAAGCACTTAATATGTAACCAAGCAGCTATTTTAAGGATTGCACAAGTTGTTCTACATAGTGATAAGCTTGATAAGAAGCTTGGAGTAATGAGGCATGACAAGAGGCATGTCTCATGAAAGCATGAGACTTAGTCATTACCCGAGGATGGCACGATCACCACCGATGTCTGAGATTTGTAGAATAAAGTGGTCATATTACTTTAAATTGCAACTGGGGGAGAATAAGTCACCAATTTAGACCAGGAAAAATGGAAAGGAAGAGTGCTGCCCTGAGTACAAAGATAAGAATCCAGGTACTATTCTTACATTCACTTGTAGTTCAGACTATTTACACAGTAATATTGCTTGGGGAGATACCATGTTGCCTCCCCTCACTTAATGAGGAGCAGAGCTGAGAGGCCAGGAGCTATATAACACAGAAGGCAGATGGATGAGGAGAGACACATGAGCAAGGGCCTGCTTGCTTCTCAGCTTTGGACTTACACCAGAGATTTGGGAAAGATGAAGAGATTTGTGGAAGAGAGATATATAGAGACATTTGGAAGAGACACATGGGTGAGACATGTGGGGAGATATATAGGGAGACATATTTGGGTGTTTTGTTTCACTTTAATTTTCCTACTACAGGTAGAATTTAAAATGCTTGATAGTAATGAAGTTCTACACTACATCATTGTAAATATATTTACAAGCTGGAATTCAGGACAGTAGCATATTATGAGTTGTCAAATGGTAAAACTATCTGAGGTTTCTGGATAAGGAATTGATATGAGATAAACTACCCTTTTAAAGTAATCTAGTTTTGTTTGTCCCATCCATTTGTTTGTCATTTTTGTTTTTAATATTGTCACCTTTGATAAAGAAGATTCATAAGAAGTGATTTATTTATTGCTTTATATTGTGAACTTTGATAAAGAAGATTCATAGGTAGCTATACTCTTTGTTGCTCATATTCCATGTCTGAAATTGATTTAGACAGTTCCCAATAAATTACTCAGCTATGTGACTTCCTACCCAATAAAAATATACAAAACTGAAATCAGTGACCAAAGGACTTACCATAATTTGGCAGCAGGCTAGTATTAGAATAATCAGTCTAAATATATTGAATTTATGTTATGCTTTATAGTCTCTTTTCATAAAACTGATTTATGAGAAACCATGCAGAAAACACCAGTAGCCTTCCCATTTTACAGATACAAAATGGGATATTGTAAGGAAATAAAATGCTTCGCTTTAATTCATTTTGCAAAATAATGGTGAAAATCAATAATAAATGTAGGTGTCCTAATTCTTATTTAAATTCCATTGTGCCAGGCTCTTTCTTTGCTTGTATATTATAATAAACTGCCTCAGAACTGCTAGCTCAGGAAAGCTATTCCAGACAATTTTAATATCCACAAAGAAAATTAATATTTCTATTCTACTAGGAAGATTTGAAACTGAAAGACTGAACAGACATGTATTAAACTATTCACTTAAAAAATAAATTGGAAATAATAGAAGTGATTATTCAGGGCAAATGTTTACGAAACACTAGTCATTTAAAATCTTGATAAACCTCAAATGTTGCTCATAGTAAGTGCTTTTATTATCAAACATTTGTCTCTTTTGAAAGTAAGGTTTTCCCTATTTGCTATATCTAAGAGCAACAAATATAATTTAGATAAAAGGATCAAAGGCTCATTTACAAACTATGGACCATGTAAAAATTGATCCTCTATAATTATATTACTATATTAGCTGTGAGTCTTAGCTCTCGAGTGACTGGCAGGCTATAGCTCAAGGGAAATTGGAGAATTTGGGGGTAACTCTATGACACAGAGGTAGAAAACATAGTGCTTGTCCACTACTTACTTAGCAATGCTGGGTTGAAAGCAGATAAAATGAGACTAGGGAAGAGGATATAAAGACACAGAGGAAAATGGATAAAGAAGGAGGAATGGGGGCTTCCCTGGTGGCGCAACAAGTTAAGCACAGCACTGTGGAGCTGTTGGCAGGTGCAGATGTGTGTTCCATGACTGGCAGGGGCAATTCCCACATGGCACAGCAGACCTCTCCTGCCTCACTGCTGCTACCCTCAGCCATGTATTTCAGTTTATCTGCCTGTTCTGCTCCCCACTCTGTCTCTGGTGAACCCTCTCACTGCCCCACACCTCTGGCCTGAACCCCAGCTTGTATGCATAAATAAATAAATCTTAAAAAAAAAAAAAAGAAGGAGGTGGAATGGTTTTAGAGTTGAGAACTTGAAAGATTTCCCAATCCTGGTGGTAGAGAACTAATGAGACTACCAAACTTGTAATGTGTCAGTGTGATATCCAAAGAAAGGGGAGTTTCCAGTTTCCTTCTCCCATTCAAGGAAGGGTAGAGCTGAACAGGTATGAGTAGCTGAAGAAGAGGAAGAAGAAACTGAGAGACATGAGTAAAGAAGAAGACTGAAGGAGGCACATGGAGCAGAAAGACATGCAAAGAAGCAGCCACACTTGCTTCTTGGCCTTGGACTTGTGGAACATGTAAAGAAACACCTGAAAGAGACATGGGTAAGAGACCCAAGGGGAGGCTGACAATGGCAGCCTTTATCTTGACTTACATTTTAATTTCGCTCTTTTCCTTCCAGACTTGTCTGGCCCCTTCTGCCCCTTTCCTATGGGTCCCCACCAGAAGGTGCCTTAGAATTGTGACAAGCTTTTGGGCCTCAGTAGTCATGCTTTGGGCCAACCCTGTTTGGCTGTGCCTTTACCCACAAGGGTTTGGGTAACTTTGGGTGCTTCACTTGGAAACTCTTTTAGCTACATAGTTCTCTTCTCTTCTCTTTATTGCATACTAATTATATTAAAGGTCTTTTCTATTGAATGTCTTATGCACTGGAGTATGTTTTATCTTTATGCGTTAGATGGCAGAACCTATTTAGAGCAGGCAGATTTGGGGGTCCAAGGATGTACCTCAGCCTGCCCACTAACAGCTACAGACAACTGCCCAAAGCAGCTTTAAAGGAGAGGTGGAATTTCTACAATAGTTTATAAGTACTTTCCCCTACTACCCTACTGACAGTTTAAAAAAAGAAAAGAAAAGCTATTGTCACATATCTAGTACTACATCAAGCAGAAAAAAACCCACAAAATATATTAGTGGAATCCTGACTTAAATATATTGAGAAAAATGTGGAATCTTTTCAAAATAAACCATTTTAATCTACATTATTATGGAAAAAATTGAGACCCATGGACTATCCAGTACATTTCTCATATAAAAAACTTCCTTTAAAGAATTTCAAATTCACAGCTCTGAACCTCCAAGTAATTATTCAGAATTTTAATTAGGAAACATTATTTATTACTTCTCCAAATCAAAGCACAATGCTAAATCTGATTATTAATGAAAGATCAAAGTCAAAATGTTTAAACATAAAAATACTAAACCCAAAATATTATGTTTTAAATCATTTTACAACAAATTAAAAGATATCAGACTTTGAAGAAATATGTTCTGTGGCTAAAAGGAAAACTATATTTTTCTGTCCTCACACATTGACTTAAACAATTCAAAAAATATTTTAGGTGGCGCAGCGGTTGAGCGCTGCGCTGTGGAGCTGTCGGCAGCGTGCGGTGCGAGTTCGACGCCCAGGGGGAGAGTCCCACATGGTGCAGCAGACCTCTCCTGCCTCGCCCGCTGCTCTCCTCAGCAGTGTATTTCTGATCTGCCTGTTCTGCTCCCCACTCTGTCTCTGGTGAAGCCTCTCGCCACTCCACACCTCTGGCCTGTACCCCAGCTGTATGTATAAATAAATAAATCTTTAAAAAAAAAGCAGTGTATTTCTGATCTGCCTGTTCTGCTCCCCACTCTGTCTCTGGTGAACCCTCTTGCCGCCCCACGCCTCTGGACTGTACCCCAGCTTGTATGTATAAATAAATACATCTTTAAAAAAATTTAAAAAATATTTTAAAAGCATTTGTTTTGAAACGGAAGATTGGACACAAGAACAAAACAGAAATTAACAAAGGCAGAGAAGAGTAATTTTTTTTTAAGTGCAAAAACACAGAAAAGCCCAACAGGTTCAACAGCTGAGCAACAAGAGTTTGGCAAGAAGAGACCAGAGGGGAGGAATAGAAGAGGGAAGCAAGAACAAAAGTTGAGAACCAAAAGACTTGGTGTACAGATTGAGAGACCCCATTAAGTATCCAGAAAAAAATATTGAAAATGATACACACTGACAGCATAGAAAGCTACACAAAAATTGACTGCTTTCCTATAAAACAACTAAAAACCTAGAACTTGAAATTTAATATATAATTTATGATAGCACTAAAAATAAAATACTTAGGTAAAAACCTTCCTATAACCTCCACAACAATCCATTGTATCATACTGAAAAAATGCTTCAAAAAAAATTTCTTTGGGAAAACAAAATAGGGAGAATGTGGCCTAGTTCAGCTTCTGTGGAAAATATTCAAAATATGAAATATAGATCTACCACATGGCCCAGCAATTCCATTCATAGATATGTCCCCAAAGAACACAAAAACACTAGTTTGAAGGGATATATACATTCCTGTGTCTATGGCAGTACTACCTGCAGTAGCCAAGTTATACAAAGAATCCAAGGGCCCCAGGACAGATGAGTGTGTAAAGAAGATGTGGTGTATATACACAAGCTTTAAATAAAAAAAGATAAAAGCTAATTTCATTCATACGGAATATAAGAAACAAAACAAAGGAACAAACAAAATTAAATCAAAACCCTAGAGAAGAGGAAGGAAGAGGTGGGAACATGGGTAGAAAACAGGTAGAATCCCAAGGAAGTGTGAAGGATAGTGAATGCTTTTGGTGGTGACATGGTGTGGTTTACACACACTTGAAGCTATTCTTCCACATAATATTCAGTGTTAAACCAATGTAATCTCAGTAAAATATAATATAGAAAAGAAAGAAATAACTACTTCACAAAAAAAAATAAAGGTTACGGAATAAATATACAGCAAAAAATAAGTAAATAAAAGTGCTAACATAATACCAAAAGTAGGGAAAGAAGAGGAATTAGTGTTATGGGCTCTAAGCCCATGCAGAGCTATTTAATATCTTACCCTAGTAACATAAAATGTTTTCATCAATAAATGTAAATGGAGTTGAATACACTAAGGTTAGATTAAGATTGTGCGTATCTTTAGGGAACAGGTTCAAATAGAGAGGAGATTTTAATGCAATTAGGAAATTACTTCTATGTAAAATTTTTAGCAAGTTACACCAAAAAATAAAAATAATGATATATGTTCATCACATTGTATCACTAAGAAAAGAAGTGGTAGAATATTTTCTTTATGGAGTAGCCAGTCAATAATCACTTGAAGCATGAGAACACTGTTTTGCATCAGATCTTAATGCAACAGAATGTGAAAAACCTCTCACATTATGGAAGGAGATACAGATCACAAGATTTGCACCATATATTTCTAAACTGACATAACTGAGTTTCTTTTTTGCATAAGTTGAAATAGTAGAAGAGAACTGCAAGTACAGTGACAATTGAAGAGTATTTTTTATTGCTTCCATTACTAAACTGAAGAGGTATATCTCTGGGTAAGGAAAATAAAAGTTCTGACCTCAAAATATAACAAAATCATATTTTAAAAGTTCTTTTTATCTCCTAAAGCCTCATACAGAAATTTCAGCCCACTTCATTTCCATTATCCTCCAGCACAGTATACAACAACTAGAATGAAGTGCTATTTAAGATAATTATATTTGAAAGCTAAGGAGGAGGTAGAAGTAATTAATCACAGTTTCAAGGAATCATGAAGATACGTGAGCCAGCAAGATACCCAGAGAGAGATGATACCTTAATTTATTCACATGTAACCTATGTATATAAGCACTATTATTATTTGTGAGATTATCTATCTATCCTCTGTAGCTCCCTCCTCAATCATGAAACTACTTCTGAAGGAGTATTTTTGCATACTCCAGTACTCTAAAATTTGTCACACTGCCTCTTTTTAGAATAATTTAAAAACAAGAATACATAAAATAATTTCTTAATTGTATGACAGGTAAACATAGAAATTTACTTTCAAAAAATCTCCAGGATCCAAGTTTTGTTTTGGAAAGTATCATTAAACATGTGCAATTTTATTATGCACTGTCAGACTAGAGTAGTTTTACTGTTTTGAAGTTTATGGCACAATTATGGCGCAGATGGCTTCTATTTTGATTTCTGAGCTGCCTCAAATATCATTTTTCTAAAATCAGTCCTCTAATATCTATATTATATGACTTTGTTATAAATGGAAATAAAGATTTAGACATGTCTTTTTTTCATGGCTTCTCTCTTTTTTTCATGGATTCTCTTCTTATACAGATATCCAGAAGCAGAGAGGGAGACAGGGTAGAATCAAAATCTAATGCACCCCTATCTTACACCACCCTCAAAAATTAAATTGAAATAGATTAAATGTATAACCTGAAAGCATGAAAATCTTAGAAGAAAACATAGGTCTAAAAGCTCCTTGACCTGGATCTGGGTAACGATTTGTTCTGGAAATGATACCTAAAGCACACAAAACAAAATAAAAAATAAACAAATGGGATTTCATCAAGCTAAAAAATCATGACAAAATAAATTAACTAAGTAAAAAGATGGGGGAAAATTATTTGTAACAACTCTGATAAGAGGTGAATATGCAAAATATATAAAACAATTCATAGACACTACAGCCAAAGACAACAAACAATGCTATTTAAAAATGGGCAAAGGACTCAAACAAACAACATTTCAAAGAAGAGATACAAAAGACCAATAGGTACATAAAAGATAGCAAATCTCACTGGTCATCATGAAAATGTAAAATAAGACCACAATGGCAATTATCAAAAACACAAGAGATAACAAATGCTGGTGGAAATGTGGAGAAAAGGAAGCCCCGTGCACTGCTGGTAAGACTGTAAGGTGGTTAAATCACTATAAAAAACAATATGCAAGATCCTCTAAAATTAAAAATTTAACTACTAGTTGATCCAGAAATTCCACCTCTGGGGATATAGCTAAAGGAAATGAAAACACTGACTTGAAAAATATCTGCACTGCCGTGTCCATAGCAGCATTATTTACGATAGCAAAGATATGGCAATAACCTAAGTATCTTTCAATGGGTAACTGGATAAAGAAGTGTGGCATATACTATTGGAATACTATTAAGCCAAAAAATATGCAAAAAAACCCCAAACCTTACCATTTGAGACAATACGGATGAACTTTGCAGGCATTATGCTAAGTGAAATAAGTCAGACAGTAAAAAACAAACACTATATGATCTCACTTAAATGTGGATTCTAAAAAGAAAAAAAAAATCTTAAAAAAAGAAATTAAATTTATGGTTAATAGAGGTAGAGGATAGGCAGTAGGTGGGGGGTAGGAGAAAGTTGGAGGCAGGTGGTCAAAAGGTACAAAATTTCAATTTTAAGATATATAAGTACTAGAGACATGACATGTAATCTGATGATTATAGTTAACAATGCTGTATGGTATACTTGAAAGTTATTAAGAGAATTGGATCCTAACATTTCTTGTCACAAAAACATTTTTTTCTTCTATTTCTCATTGTATCTATAAGAGATGATGGATGTTAGCTACCCTTATTGTGATGATCATTTCCCAATATGTGTAAATCAAACCACCATGCTATAATGCCTTAAACTGACACAATGATATATGCTAATTATTTCTTAATAAAACTAGGAAGAAACATTAATGCAGTTAACTACTTGTAGGTAGGTACCGGAGGACTTCCACATTCGTTAAAACACAGTATTTGGTGACACTGCTACTATTACCTAAAATATCCTTCACATGCATCTACTTTCTTCCTGGCCACTTCATTACTGATATCTTTTTTCATGACCTACCTCCTGAGACCCTTTTCTTAATAGATTGTTGATATTTTTGTATTTTTTAAAAAAGATTTATTTATTTATGCATACAAGCTGGGTGTCAGCCAGAGGTGTAGGGTGGGGTGAGAGGATTCACCAGAGACATAGTGGGGGGCAAAACAGGCAGATCAACTGAAATACACTGCTGAGGGGAGCAGCGGGCGAGACAGGAGAGGTCTGCTGCGTCATGTGGGAATCTCTCTGGCCGGGTATCGAATTTGTGCTGCAGTGGCTCTGGATAGCTTCATAGTGCTGTGACTTCAGCCGCTGTGCCACCAGGGAGGCCCTATCTTTGTATTTTATGGTGTATTTTTACACTTTTGTCTCTAACAAAGTGACTGGGTATTCCTCAAGAATAAGACACCCAGCTTGGTCACAATACCTAGCAATATACCTGGCAAATTATTACTCAGTTAAATATTTCTCAACAAATGAAAACTTACATTTAAAAAATTACAAACATTATAGGTGTTTATTCATGTCCTTTTCCCATTTTACCTATTGGGGTATCAGTTTTGTTCTTACTATTTGTATGAGTTCATACTAGAAGGCAACTTTTAATCAGAAAGATTTGTTGCAGACATTTCCCAGGGAATATCATATCAATTCTGTTCATGAAATTTTAATGTGTACTTTTGACTGTTAGTGTTTAGTTTTAAGCACCAATTTGAGCAGTTTTTTGTTTCTTGGGCCACCGGTGCTGTAGACTGGTATCTAAAATATGGTGTCTAGCAACTTAGTTACTCCTAACAGTGTTTATTGTTTTTCTCTGCTCTCACTTCATAGTCTTCTCTGTTCAGACTTTCCTACTCTACCTCTGTCTTGCATCAGTGACATCTGTCATCATTACTTACCTCTATTGCTGGTTGTCATGGTTAATAACATTGCGTACACATAAAAGACAACACAAACTTCATAAAATAGTATTAGAATGTCTTGTAGGGAGATTTAATGAGCTGTGGTAGGAATATAGTATACACTTGGAGGCACCTACTGGTAAACCCTATATTCAATTTTACAATAAACTCAAGGATCTTCTGAATGAACTCCATGGACTCTTACATTTATATTTGAGCACTCTGACTACCCTGAATTTATTCTGTAGGATTTATATTTCTCAGAACATAAGTATAAAACAACCTGCAAGTTTTCTTGCAGTTTTCTTTTCTGGTTTTTCCTGTACATGAAAATGAGACCTTACTGTGGAAAGGCGCATTCAATTTCATTACTTTACCTTTACAAAAGAAACCATTTTTAATAAAGCTGCAACAATTTAGCCACATCTACATAAAGAAAAGCAATTCAGATCATATGCAAATAAGCTTCAACTTTCATCCTCACTCTATTTCATCTTCCTGTTGAGATTCAATGAGCCGTTAAAAAAATAAAAAAGTAAACAAATGGGGTTTGCATAACAGCTTTCTCCAGTGAATGAATGGCTTCCCTGATGCAATTCTACACACTTACTGACTCCATTGTTATCCTGGGCTGTGATATATGGTGATTTTACGTAGTCTAGTGCTGCTTGGAGTTCACCTAAATTTATTGTTTTGAGGAGATAGGTAGATATTTATCTATCTCCTCAAAAAAGATATAGCTTTGCATGTCACACACATGCACATACACAAATCTTCTTAAAACAATATAGACATTCCACACATACAATTCAAACCTTAAAATCATATTTCACCATCTGCAAAGAGAATGACACAATAGCTTACTTTTTCTAGTTTGTCTTTTCTTTGTGCAGTCAAATAACAGGGAAATTCAAGTTGACATTTGATACAAGTACATGAAAGCCATTCCTAGTTGGGCTACTCACCAGTTACTTTTTTCTAGTACAAAGTCAGCTATTATTGAAAATGAGGAATATTTCAAACCAAGAAATACATATTTGCTCCTAGAAGGCCACCAATCAGTCATTTTTCTTATTCTTTGCATAGTGAAGCTAACAGGTTCTGTAAGCAATAAGAAATTTATTAGATTCCTGTGGGTCTGACACCTTAACACTTTGTGGTCCACTCACGTATTAGTACGTGTTTTTGTCACCAGTATCAGGTGGCCGCTCATGTATTAATACGTGTTCATCTGGTCTCTGGTTTTTCACACCACGGTGGATTTATTTGGAAGTATTAGGAGCTATTTCTTTGATTGTACTCAGTCTAGAAGCTTTACACATTGTTTTGTTGAAAGTGTAAGGTGTTTTATGAGAGATATAACAGTTTTTTTAACCTGTGACATTTATTGTTAACATTATGCAATCATAGCTGCTGAGAACAGAAAGGAAATGAGCAAAAATGAAATTTTAAACAAAGTTTTTACCGATAATTTGGAAGACTTTCAATGGACATGAAAAAGCATAAAGGAAAGAAAATAATTAGTGCTGGGAGCAAGAAAATTCCTCAGAGACCATGTAGAGTATGCACAGCCAAGAAAAAGTGAAACCCGCTTTATTTGTGGGTTTGTTGTGTTCCACTCCATAGAGGGACATGTTTTGAACAATACCACACTCTAATTGATTACTCTGGTATATAATCTCTATGCATTTAAAATTTCATTAAAATATATCCAGTAGTTCAGGAGCTGTGTGTGTTTTATTGAATGCTTATACCATTTATGCAGTAGCACAGAAAATGGTCGGCCCCAAGGGCTGGTAGATTTAAAGGGCAACAGCACACAAAGTGTTAAGAAAGAAGAAAGATTCAACACTCACAGGCAATATGCTGTGGCTTTAAAATACCCCTTCCTTGCAGGTGCCCTTCAGTTGTTTCACCCTGTTTTGCTCTTCTGAACTCAGTGCTGAACTGGGGTAGAATTTGTAAGTCATTTTCTCATTGAGACCACAAAATTTAGAACAGAGTGAGTGGTCCTTTCCAAACTCAGTTCGCACTTAGCACTTCCTTCCACTGCACAGCTTTGTCCATTTCTTGTGCACACATGTTTAATGTCCCTTACTACACCATCAATTCCTTTAAGGAAAGACCATCTTTGTGTTCACTTCTTCACCACAGCCCTGGAAAATCATCCATATATAGTATATATTGAAATACACATGCAAATACACACACACACACACACACACACAAGTGTGTGTGTGCGTGCGTGCGTGCGTGTGTGTGCATGCCTAGATTAGTCAGAGGTGCCCCCAAGGTAATTAACTCTACTGGAGTATTCCCCCCACTTAATTCTGTAGTAGTCTTAGAGTATCTTTGCTTAAGCATTGTGTCATGATTAGACTGTTCTTTAAGGAAGCATTAATAAGTCTAGTATTAATTCTGTCTTGTTAGCTATATTGGCAAGAGATGCTTGTTTTCCTGTGATGTTTTCAAATGAGCCCAGAGGCTAAAATGTAATTAGCAGGCCCAATGTTAAGTTGCATTTCCATGAAACAAAGAGAGAGGCTCTCATTTGGGACTTCCTGGCTCAGACTAGAGCCTTCTCACATATGATTTCTTATGTTTCAAGATGGTAACACACCCCTCAAGTGAAATTGATTTGTGAACTCAATTCCTATTAAAAATATCAGGAAGTGAAAGCCAAGGAACAGAATTAGTGAAGCAGATGTAATACAAATATAAAATATAAGTAATTTCGTTCTTGTCAGTCTGATCTTCACACTTTTTATCTATGTTTATCCTTCTTATTCCAGTTAAGAACATTTGGAAATAATTAAAGCAACAGAGAAAGATTTTATGCTAAGCAACAATAAAGGCAAGAAGAGGATACCAAGGAGATATGACAACTCAGTTAATGTGATATTCTGGATGTAATCCTAGAACAGAAAAAGGACATTAGGTAAAAGCTAAGAAATTTGAATAACGTATGAACTATAAAATTTCAAAACATGAAGAACTTCCTGAATCAAATACCTTGCTTCAGAAATTTATATTCTAAATCACCAAGATGATGTTAAATGCCACTTCAGCTTTTAGTGAAAGCTATCCCAATAATTTGATGAAAAGGAGAGCTCTGATATCTGTTACAAAGGAAGGAAAATTTTATTTAAAAAAGTATGTGTTCCTATCATATATATTCTTTTCTACATTTATAAATATCAACTTGATTTTCCAGTAAGTAACAATGTGGACTTCATGGTATGAGTAATTTTATTTTTTGTTATCTATAATCAGTTTAGGAAACAAAACAATGTTTAAATACTTGCCAAAGTCTTGCCATGTGTGAACATATATTTCCCATCCAAGAGCAATGCCAAGTCACATACATTAAGCATCTCTGCCTTACCACTTCTATAATATTCTTTTTACTTCCTTTTAGGAATATTTGGTTGCTAATCCTAAAGTTTATTCTTCAGTTTCTCTAGATTTTTGCTCAATCTAGATAAGATTGGAAACATACCTTAAGAGTGGAGAAAGGAATATCTTACACTTATGATTTATAACTCTATCAGAATCTCTGCTTTTAGAATCTTTACAGATCATGCTTTGTATTAAAATATGAGGCAGACCTGCAGATTTATTCACGTCATCTCTCTGAAACATTTATTCCCTCTATTCCTCTGTAACATCAATATCTTCAGCACCCTTATCAGTCTTCTTGAGGTTAACAAGGTATCTCCAGAAAGAAAACTCTATGTAGGCAAAATGAACCTCATCTGGGAGGCAAAAAAATCTGGTTTCTAAGCAAAGCCACGCCAGAATTTGGTATTCGTTCTTAGGTTAGTCATGTTCTCAGGGGAGAATTTGCATGGGCTGAATTGGATCTAGCAATCTATGGATGTGAAGTGCAGATACTAAATAGAAACATGACCAGAAGAGACCAGAGTGCAAAGTTGGTATCAGAAAAAGTATCAGAAAAGTATAACTAATTGAGCTTGTCTCACTGGTGCTCAGGTTATTCATAACCATCTCAAAATATTTCTATTGGTCTTTTCAGCACTATTACCCAGGAAGCCTTTCCTCATGCCCCTACAGAAGGAAACTCTCCCTTTTTGATCTCACCTAGTATGCTGTTCCCTTTATGTCATTTAATGAGTTATGTCTTTAATTAAACTTTTATGCATACCTCATCTTTATGTATTAAATGAGTGAATATATGAATTAATTTATGAAAAAGCATTATGTTACTTTTATTTGGGCACAGTAAGTAAATCAAAATTAAAATGCATCTGGCTATATCTTCCATGCCGGAGAAAATTAAAAGGTTGAACAAATTGTTTGAAAGGCATTACAAAGTCTTTTCATAAAGCACAGAAGAAAACATTAGTATCCAAGCAACCCAGATAAAATGCTTTTTAGTCTGGCAAGCTTAATACAAAACAAGATGAGATGTATGCTTTAAGAGAAAAATTACTGATAATTATATGCCACTTAAAGAGAGGCAGAACTAAATTCTCAGAGCCCACAGTCTATCACTCAAACATTTGTTGAGGTACTAGAGAGAAATGGAAATTCCATGAAATAGAGTCTCTCCATTTAAGATATTTCAGATTTAACAAACAAGATAAAACTGAAGACAAATTGTTCTTTACATAGATGGACAGCAAATCAAAAGGCAGAACAGTGACTGCTCGGTAATATGACTTTCCAAGGCGCAGGCTCGCTTTAGGTCAGCACTGGGCAGGGCATCAGAAAAGAGCAGACTTGAATTCTACCTTGAATAAATGATCTCCACCACATGAGTAAGGCAACAGGAATGGGGTGCGTGGGTGGGTGTTTCTGCTGGACAGTGGGAAATCCATGATGAAATCAAAGGGTCTGGGGAGGAGGCAGTCAGAGTATTCTGCACAGAATCCCTTGCTGACTGATTTTTGCAGATGGCAAGATGTTCAGAAAACAGAGACTTTACACACTAGAGAAATCAGATGTTAACTGAAGATCATGATCAGCTCATCAAAAAACTGGGTGACAGAATATTCAGGGACACTTTTCAACACAAGTGAACATGGGAATGAAGCTTTCATGACAACCTACCTTTTCCTCTACCTTCTCTTTTTCCCGATCTCCAGGTTCTTACAGCTGTAGGCCACTTGTTGAAGCCTCAGTCATTTGTCTCCCACTCATTCTACTTAAGTTGTTAAAACTTGAAGAGTTTTCTAAAGCATAGTTATTATTCTTGGGATTCAGATGTCACTAAATCAAATGCAATTACTGTGAGCAATGTGTATATATGTGTATTTGTCAGCTTTTCTTGGGAGAGAGAATGATCTGCTTTCATCAATTTTTAACAGGACTTGTAACTCCATGCCACCCCTCCCCCCAACACACAGACACTTTGTTTTAACATGAATGATTTGTTAATTTCTGGTACAAGATACTGAAGTTATCTAGTGGTACAATGAACACAGTAGGTACGGAGAGGTACGGAGTGCACATATTTTTTGCTTTGGTCTAAGGTGCAATGGACTCTACTATGGCACTGGTGAGGCGAAATACCTGGCTCAGATCATCAGTCTACTTAGCTGGGTGACATGGAAAATTTTCTTCACTTTTGTGATTCTAATTTTCTCATATAAAATATGAACAATAAAAATGCCTACAGGAGAAAGTTATAGAAAGTAATTGAGATATTGTTCCTGAAAACTCTAAAGCAGTAGTATTCCATTTACTTTGTTTATTTTAAAGGAAATTTTTGCCCTTTCGTAAAGATAGTTCATCTCTAGCGGTGGATCCAGGCACCATTGTTTAGTGTATTTTAGTAAGTTATTTTACATCATATCAAAAAAATTATTGTTAACTTAAAATGATCCTAAAGCCAAGGATCTAAGAATTCAATTTCTGAATTCTTGTCATGAGCATTTCTATGTAATCAATTCTACTAATCTTGTATTATTTTATTTGGAAACATTAAAATTTGTATTTAATAGCTATAAAATAATTTTGTTGAAAAAATATATTAAGCTAGACAGTATCACTTTCTCATCTATTCCACAAAAATTATTGAGGCCAGTCTATTCAATAAATGGGGCTGGGAAACCTGGACAACCACATGCCAAAAAATGAAGCTAGATTACTACCTCACACACTGCACAAAAGCCAATTAAAAATGGATAAAAGACCTGGATGTAAGACCTGAAACCATAAAATTTATAGAAGAAAATATAGGCAAAACTCTACACGACATACATCTCAGCAAAATATTTAAAGACACATCCCCCAAAGTGAAGGACAAGATAAACAGATGGGATTACATCAAAATAAAAAGCTTCCATACAGCAAAAGAGACATTAACCAAAACAAACAAACACCCTACCAACTGGGAAAAGATCTTTGCACATAATAAATCCGATAAAGGACTGATAACAAAAATTTACAAGGAACTCACACAACTCAATAAAAATAAAGCCAATAACCCAGTCAAAAAATGGGCAGAAGAGCTAAAAAGTTACCTCTCCAAAGAAGAAAAGCAAATGACCAACAGGTACATGAAAAAATGTTCAACATCACTTATAATCAAGGAAATGCAAATCAAAACCCCAATGAGATACCACCTCACATCTGTGAGGATGGCACACATTAAAAATACAGGCAACAACAAATGGTGGAAAGAATATGGAGAAAAAGGAACTCTTCTACACTGCTGGTGGGAATGCGAACTGGTCCAACCATTATGGAAAGCTGTATGGCGGTTCCTCAAACTGCTAAACATGGAGCTTCCATACGACCCAGCAATACCACTTTTGGGAATCTACCCAAAGGACACAAAAACACTAATTCAAAAGGATACATGCACCCGTATGTTCATTGTGGCACTGTTCACAATAGCAAAGGTATGGAAGCAACCCAGATGTCCAAAAATACATGATTGGATCAAGAAGATGTGGTACATATACACAATAGAATACTTTTCAGCATTCAAAGAAGATAAACACAAGAAATTTGCAGCAACATGGATGGAATTAGAGGGGATCATACTCAGTGAAATAAGCCAGAAAGAAAGAGAAAAATATCGAATGGTTTCACTTATAACAGGACTGTAAGGAAACCAAATAGGGGAGAGACACTCAGCGGGTGAGGTGGGGTTGCGGGGAGGGGGGAAGGGAAGGTAGGGCACAAAATGGAGTAGAAAAGAACACAAGGGACCATGGAGATGGATCACGGGTGAACTGGTAGTGTGTTACCCAGGGGGAATACAAAATGTAAAAGATATAAATAACAATAAAAATATATACATTAAAAAATAAATAAAATATACCATCTCTAAAAAAAAATCCTTGAGGCATTTGAAAGTCACATTTGTTTTAGTACCTTGCATCAATTCATTGTTGTAAATCTGAGACACTATTGTGATTGTGAAGAATTTATTCATACTTAACCTCTGAACTTTATTATTGTGTGATTTTGAACAATTGCAGGTTCTCTAACTGTGTTCCGAATATCAATGCTTAGCTTATATAAAGAACAAAGATAATTTTTAGAGTCCCTACAGGCTTCTTTGCACCCCTCCCCTGCCTGTGGAGAACTGCCTGTGAGCTACTGGGGTTGCGTCCAGAGTAAAGGCAAGGAAATTCTGGGAGTTTTCATTCTCCTTGAGAAGATCTCTAATCAATAATTGATGCCAGTTCTTTCCAGGATACACCCTGAGACATACCTTTTTTCTCTAGACTTTCTTAGCATCAAGTTTATGCCTCACAGACCTTTGCCTAAATGGCATCTATGTTACCATCCTCCCACTTTCCCCCCTGCTTACACCAAACCCTTAAAGGAGGGCCTCCGTGGAGGCACAGCGGTTCTGCGTTGTGGTGCTGTCAGCAGCGGTGGCTGTCGGCAGCGGCGACACGAGTTCAACGCCCAGCCGGGGAGATTCCCACATGGTATGGCAGACCTCTCCTGCTTCGCCTGCTGCTCCCCTCAGCAGTGGATTTCAGTCGATCTGCCTGTGCTGCTCCCCACTCTGTCTCTTGCGAGTCCTCTCACCTCCCCATGCCTCTGGCCTGTACCCCGGCTTGTATGCATAAATAATCTTTAAAAAAAAAAAAACCCTTAAAGGATTCACCTAGAACCCCTTTCTCAATAAATCTTGGCATAAGGATCCTAGTCTTGGGGTCACTTCAGGGAAACCTGACCTAAGACCTACAAGGTCCAGAACATTGAACAGTTGACAAGCAGTGTTTGCTACAACAATACTAACGTTAGTTTCATTCATTCTAAAAACAAAGCAACTTCCAAAATGTGCATATTTAGTGTTTATCAAGTAATCTTAGAGAACCTAAGTTACTATAATTACTATATCATAGGCGCAACTAATAGCATTTGGCCAGATACATGTTTAATAAAAATGTAAGGTTGTGTGGACCTCCCTGGTGGTGCAGCGGTTGAGCGCTGCGCTGTGGAGCTGCTGGCAGCGCGCAATGAGAGTTCCACGCCCAGCCTGGGAGAATCCCACATGGTGCAGCAGACCTCTCCTGCCTCGCCCGCTGCTCCTCTCAGCAGTGTGTTTCTGATCTGCCTGTTCTGCTCCCCACTCTGTCTCTGGTGAACCCTCTCACCGCCCCACACCTCTGGCCTGTACCCCAGCTTGTATGTATAAATAAATAAATCTTAAAAAAATATATATATATATATAAGGTTGTCAACGGAAGGGATATATGGAGCAGGATCTTGACAGGTGCTAAATGCCATGGCCTTGATTATCCTTATAAAACTCTCTAGCACTTGATGAAATTCAAGGGATTCTTCATCTTTAAGTTAACATGATTGTCTTTTATAGCTTTGTCTATAGAAATCAAAGAACCATATTAGGGGTACATTTTCATACAAAAGAAAATCACAAGGGCTCTTTATGTAGTTAGACAGAAGGCAAAATACTTGAGAGATGAGTAAAGGAGCCATGGATGAGGACTACTCGGTCATTCCAACTAGAGACCTCCTATGCTCTTAAGCTTATTGCTTCATCAAATTTTCCTAATATTTTATAAGATAAACTTTACCCTTTCTTCCAAAGGATAAACACATTTCAAATAATGATAAATAGATCAAATTTCTCTGCTAGAAAATCACATTAAATTTTAATAATAATTGTGATTTGTGGGTAAGTAAATACATTTGTAGATTATATTAGTCTGAAGAACTGCAAATTTTGTCTGACTTATTCCAACAATTCCGATGAGGAGGGATGAGAGCAGGGATGACTCTGGGTTCTAAATTAAGCAGCAAGGTTTTTGTGTCATAAATATTTTATGTTTTTCTGTAGAGTTTAGCAGTAAGAACAATTAAAATCCTCTATTTTATCCAACATTTCCTTATCTACTAAATAAGTCTACTCATTTATAATTTGCGCTCCAGGGGCCTCCCCGGTGGTGCAGCGGTTAAGCACTGCGTTGTGGAGCTGTCGGCAGCGGCAACGCGAGTTCGACGCCTGGCCGGGGAGAATCCCACATGGTGCGGCAGACCTCTCCTGCCTCAACCGCTGCTCCCCTCAGCAGTGTGTTTCCTTCGATCTGCCTGTTCTGCTCCCCGCTCTGTCTCTGGTGAACCCTCTCGCCACCCCACACCTCTGGCCTGTACCCCAGCTTGTATGTATAAATAAAAAATAAAAAAATCTTTAAAAAAAATACATAATTTGCGCTCCAAGTTTTCTTCATGTTGTGCTTTTTCTATGATTTGGAGCCACTGATATTAGACTTGGGGAAGGAAACCAAATGACCTTGGTGTCAAGTTGCTGAGGAAAAACAATTTGGAAACCTGAAAGGAATCACGAGTTCCAAGTTTCTATAAACAATAAAATGCTGATAGAATGAAGAGGAAATTTTCGAGTAGAAGCCCAAATGTCCACAAGATCCCGGCTCTCATCATGCTTGTACAGGGGTTGGGATTGTTATAATAATGAGTAAAAGCAAGTCTGCACTTGTTCTTTATGAGCCATTTGTGATAACACCTTACCTGAAATATCTTATTTAAACTTCAGGAAGTAGATACATTTATTATTCCTACTTAGTAGATTGGCAAACTGAGTATAAGTAGCCCAAGGTCTCATAGGAACTAAGTAGTAGAGATAGGATTTAAATCCAGCAGCCTGTGCCCACAGTTTATGCTCACTATGATATTCTGCTTCAAGAAGAGAAAAAAGTGAAATGTTCCAGAATGGGGGGATTTTGACTTACATAAACATAGGTCAGAGTGAGGTTGGAAGCATCTATCACCTTTTCCAGTAATTCAAATTAAAGTATTTTTTAAGCCACAAATTTTCTCTCCTCCATATATTATACTAAGTTCAAAAAAGGGCTGAAATGAGCATGGGACTCCTGAAATTTGTAACAGATTTCACATATTTTCCTTCTTTATAAGAATATGACTGTTTTGCTATGATTAATGCATTGTCAAAATTTCAACTGTCGAATCACCTGGATATTTTACTAATTGTCTTAACATTTTAAAAATACACAAATTCCTACTATAATAGATTCCCCAGAGAAGTTATAATCCCAAGTATTGTTTTTCCATGGCACTGAATGCCTGCTGAAACAAAGTGTCAATATGTTTTTGCTTTCTTTTGCTGTTTTTATTTTGATTCGTTTTGTTAAATTCATATTTTTGTGAAAGAAATGAATAAAAGATTGCCAAAAGAATATTAAAAGATTTACATAGGAAATCAAGAAGTGGTCTGAGAGGAAAAGAATAAAATTTCAGACTGTTGTATCTTAGAATGAATACGGAATATTTCTGACAAAAGAAAGTGACCAAATCTGAGGTCACTGGGAGAAGCTGTAAAAGTAAATTTTTCAAGAGTGAGGGGATCCTGAATAAGTGACCCATAGTCAATAGGAGGGCCAATTTTGTCACTACTTTTGTCACCCCAATTTCTGCTAAAATCAAGTGTAACATGATTGTAGGAGGTTTTTTACACATAATGGAAATCCCTTTTGTTCCAGCCACCCTGACCCTATGGGAATATTATGTCTATGTGCATAAACACAAAGAGTTGTTTTGGGACAAAAGCTCAGATAAGAAGTCCACATCTACAGAGTCTACGAGGCACAGACATTTCACAGCTGATCATAAACACAGGAGAAAGGGTCTTTTCTGATCTCCTGCATCCTTAAGAGAAGTTATTAGATCAGCCATCTAAGCTGATGACTATATCAACAATTCATATTTTTTAGAAGACAGTGACAACACGAGACAACCAGATTGATTTTGGAAGGAAGGAAGGTATTGCAGAAGAGATGGGTTGGGAAGTTCAGAGTTGCCTGATCCTAATTAAATCTAACTAAATGTAATATTAATAACACAAGATGATGAAGCAGACACATACATTATATTAGTAAAGAATAATGTATATTTTAAGTCACAGGTGAAGCACTAAAATCCTGGGCCAGAAGCCTAAAATCCTGGGCTTGAGCTTGGGTCCTACACAAGAGCCCAGCCATGGCATAGTTAGATGACTCCACCTGCATTATCAGTGCCTAAAAACAGAAAATCCTAAAAGCATCAATGAAATTTGCTCCAACCAGCGTGCAAACTTTGCCACTGTAAGGATTGCCAAATAAAATTTAGAGAAGCTGAAAATGTTATTGGACATTTTCATAGAGTAAGGGGAGAAAAGTTCTTACCCATAAAGTCTTAACTAACATATCTTAAAATGCTTACAATGTTCTTCTGCTGACAGGCTTACTCTTTCTCCATACTTCATCAACCACTATTTAGAGGAAGAAATAATTTGCTGTGTTTTATGAAGGAAAAAGCAATTTATAATAACGTTATAATTTGAACTGTTCAGTCAACTGAAATATAGACATTCAGCTAATGCAGTTACATTTTATATCAAGCTGTGTGTGGCCACAAGTTTGTATAACAACAAAGCCCTTTATTACAGAAGAAAATGAAGTTCAATAATAGTGCTGACCCATGTAACTCACCAATAGTTCCCAGCTTGCCTTAAAAGAATTCCATTTTTAATAGCCTCATGCTCTACTGAATGGCAGAATCTCAAAGGTTACTTCTAGCTTGTGCAATCAGCTCAACAGGTCTACATACAACTTTCACAGCAGCCAAGATAAGTGACCTGCTGTGACCTGAGAGCATGGGGCAAGCAGAAACATTGGGTGTTCAATGTGGTCAATTAAAGAGCCTTTCTACAAATACATAGTAAAATGAATTTTAAACAAAAAGGATTCAACAACATAGCCAAGGTTTACTCATCTGAGTACATAACTATCTGTTTAATCTAAACAGCTCACATTTCAACATATTATTATTTTCTCAGCATTCTCTGGATCTTTACTCTCTCCTTTAAAGGATGCTCAGAAATCCCTTAGTCTAAAAGTTTTCAACCACAGTAGACAAATCCAATTAAACCTCCCTATTTGATTTTGAAAGCCTTAGAGGTATGAATTCCCTCTTGTGTTTCTGGTGTTTAACAGAGTACCTAGCATTAGAGCAGTGTTTCCATAACTAAATGAATTGAAATGCCTCATCCTTTGATTTCTCCTCTTCAAAAATCATCCTTTCCTCCTTTTTTCCCTCTTCTAATACTCTAATTATAAACATTCCTCAAGGTTCTACATTGGACTCTGTTTCTCCCATATATGACATCTTTTCCATGTCAGCCATAATGATGGATATGCCATTTCTCCTAAGCTATCTTTCCATAACCTCCTCAATTAGATGACTTTTTCTCTCATCTTTAACCTGTATTCTGTAGCCCAATTATGTCACTCAGTTTACTTAGCTGATAATAGTAACTGAAGGACTTAACACATATATTTAAGTCAAGAGTGACTGTTATCAGAAATTAGGACCAAAGCTAACTATTGATCCAAAATAATATAAACTACATTGTTTTCTGAATCTTAAATGAACGTCAAATTTTTAAGCTGAGAGATCATTTCAAGTCATAAAAGTACTTATATAGTTCTAAAATCATTGAACAAAAACAAAATAGGAACTGAAATTACTCTCTGCAAACAAAAGTTAATTTTATTTGATTACTAGCTTCTCAAAGTTTCCACATTGTAATTATTCCTCTTTCTGCGCACTCTCAGCTGACAACATTGCTCTTTATTTTACTAAGAAAACAGAAACAATCAGCAGAGAGTTTCCACAGGATGCCATGACCATAAATACCAACCCCACGGACATCACTCTGTCTTTACTCAAGTTATTTGCTGAAAAGCTGTCAGTGTTCCTATCCAGAGCCAAATCTTCCAATACTACACTGGACCCTATCTAATTTTACACAACTTAAAAGCACCATAACCTAAAAGCCAAGATTTCTCTCTAAGTTTAATGTTCTCCCACTTTATCCCTGTGTGCCCTCCCTGGGTTGTTGGTTTTTTTTTTTTTTTTTTCAGTTTTATTTGGTAACATTTATTCACTAGAGAACTGGCATATAATTTGAAAACAGTCTGTATTGTCCTTATTAATTTTGGACTTAAAGGAATTTGGCATGATAAAATCAATTGTGAAACTCGGTATCATTTCTGTGAGGGGTGAATAGGAGCTGGTAATGGGAACTGGGTTGTCGTTTTCCTAGAATTCTCTGCTTCAACCCCAACTGCATTAAAACTTACTTGAATGATTTTCTTTGATGAAGTTTAGAAATTTCCTCAAGGTAAAACTTTTCTTTAGTATACTAAGAGGTTTCTCCGTAATTTAGTCTCCTGTTTTCATCTTCTATGCTTTATTAATGAATAAGCAGTATCAATTTAATTTCATTCACATTTTCCACTTTAAAATGCTCAGAATTGTCAGAATAGCTAAAGCAATCCTCAGAAAAAAAGGAGAGAAATGGAGACAGCATATTAGCTGACTTTAAACTATACTATAAAGCAGCAGTAATTAAAACCCCATGTATAGGCATATAATAGACACATGGATCAAGGAAAAGAAATGAAAGCCCAGAAATTCATCTACACATATATCAATACCTAATTTATGACAAAGCCACAACCATACAGTGGAGAAAGGAAAGATTAAATGTTACTAGTTATAGCAAAATTGAAGGTACTCGAGGGAAATAGGCATAATAGAGCAAGTGAGAAGCATAAAGATAGATATTAGAGGCTTACATGTACATGAGAAAGCAAGAATAGGAATAAATAGATAATGTGAAACACAAAAACTTGTGGGAAATAATAAAGGAAGTGAAGTTGCTGAGGACAAGAGTGAATTGGGAGGGAGAAAGAAGGAGCAAGGGGGTATAAGGAAAAATTAAAAAAATTAAAAATAAATAAAATGCTCAGGCTATGGACATCCCTAGTATTCAATTTGACCACATGAATCTGCCATAAAATTTCTCCATTCTCCTATTAAACATCCACATTCCTATTTTCACTTAATATAATTCAGACAAATTTATCATGTTACTAATGTTTCCTTATAAACATCTTAAAGTTACTCTAAAGCATCAGTTCTCATTTAGTCTAAAAGCCTTAGAGGAACCCAACACTTTTTTTTAATAAATAAAATATTTTATTTATTTACTTTTTTTATTCATATCTTTTACATTATTGTGTGTTTCTCAAAGGTTACCCATCACCTGTTCACCTGTGAAGCCATCACCATAGTCCCTTGTACTCCCAACACTTTTTAAGATCATATGCAAGGTCAAAACATCTTTTTTACTAATACATGTATAGTTGGAAGGTTTTCATAACTCAGTGAACCAGTATTTTCCAGAGTCAATGGTTATATAAAAAATTTATATAACTGGAAAACATATTCAAAGTACAAATTGAGCAATGCATTTTAGTGTAAAAGAGTACAAACTATTGTTAAAATTAAACATTTGGAAATTACTATTTATTGAGTTTTAGTATGGTATAAAAAAGAATACACATAGCCACTTTAATAGGTTATTCAGATGCTCCTTCCCTTTTAAATTATGTATGTGGTTCATATAATTCAGCTAAATCAACATATTGAAACAGTGTGAGTACAGAAGCAGATGTGAGAATCCAACTGTCTTCTATTAAGCCAGGTAAAGAGAAGTAAACAATGCTATTCACATCACTGATTTCTCCTTTTGCTAGAAAACAGTTATTTTTCATGAGCTGTGCTATTTTAACATTAACAAATTTCATATGTTAATCCATCCCCTTCAAAATTGAAACCAAAAAAATCAAACATCTGGGAATAAATCTAACAAAAGACATAAAGGACTTATACAAAGAAAACTACAAAACTCTGTTGAAAGAAATAGAAGAAGACACAAGAAGATGGAAAGGCATCCCTTGTTCATGGATTGGAAAGATTAACATTATCAAAATGGCAATCCTACCAAAAGCAATTTACAGATTCAATGCTATGCCAATAAAAATCTCAATTACATTCTTCAAAGAAATAGATCGACTACTGATGAAATTCATATGGAACCACAAAAAACCTTGCATAGCTAAAGCCCTACTAACTAAAAAGAAAGAAAACGGAGGAATTTCACTCCCTGATTTCAAACTATATTACAGAGCCATAATAATTAAAACAGCATGGTACTGGAACAAAAACAGACAGAAAGACCAATGGAACCGAATAGAATACCCAGAATTAAAGCCACACATCTATGAACAACTAATCTTTGACAAAGGAGCAAAGAAAATGCAGTGGAACAAGGACAGTCTATTCAATAAATGGTGCTGGGAAAACTGGACAGCCACATGCA